>JABUQX010073106.1:5000-17500 GCA_015478945.1 Trachelipus rathkii
TATATATATATATATATATATATATATATATATATATATATATATATATATATATATATATATATATATTAGAGGAGAATGTCATATAATTTAAATAACTTGAAAATGTTTAAATGAAAACCTAATTTTCAAAGCATTTATAGCGAATTCAAAAATTTTTTAAAATGTTTTGGAATTTTTTAAAAAGTTGACATTTATTCTACGACTACGATGTTATGAACGAGACAGACATCTGAGGATTAAGAAACACATTGGAAGGAGGATGTGTTGATAGGTTGGATAAGTGTTGAAAAGACCATAGGTATATTAAGCAAGAACTGCTCTGTAGTGGAATCCACAAGGGAGAAGAAGAAGAAGAAGAAGAAGAAGAAGAAGAAGAAGAAGAAGAAGAAGAAGAAGAAGAAGAAGAAGAAGAAGAAGAAGAAGAAGAAGAAGAAGAAGAAGAAGAAGAAGAAGATCAGCAATGACATGGAGAAGATCACCACTGAAGAGAGAATTGGGAAGAACTGGATGGAAATCAAAGCGTTCTTGGCCATCAGGACGAGATGGAAGATCTTAACGGAGGCCCCTATGCTCCTACTAAGAGTAAAACGAAATGTGCATAGTTAGCAAGTAAGGCAACGCGAACCACCAGGGTGCCGCAATGGCTTAAAAGGCTCGATAAAAAAGTTATGATATTTTAAAATAGAAATAAAGAAAGATTGAATAAATGAAAGAAATAGTGAAAATGAAGAAAACTTAGAGAAAAATAGTAATAAGAAGAAACTTATAAACAAATATTTGGCACACCTTAGGATTTTAAATCTTTGGGAACCATGGCAAGAAAATTATTTTAAAAGGAATTTGTTGTTAAAGAAACTTTAAAAATCGCTGGTCTATTGTGTCAGCAATGCTGGTGGTGGTCTTATGATATCTGCAATGCCGGGGGGTGGTCTATGATGTCTTCTATGCATATCTTGGGGGGTGGTCACTAGTATTATAGTATAATTCTTTTAGTTATATATTCTCTTTGATACAGGAGGATTAATTATATTCATTTATGCAGGAACGATCTCAGTATCTCCCAGGTAGGATTGATTCTAGTAGCGATATTTGGGGTCGGAACAGGATCTAATTTTCCTTACAACGAATTCTTGCAGAGGACTGTCTGTGCTTAAACATTCGTGTCAATATATTGCTATTGTCAGCTAAAATAACGCCATATTTTTTTTTGTCATGATGATTAGGTCAAATCTGTTGACAATGAAATTCAGAAACTAAATTCAATTGTAACGTTGATATTATAAAGCAAAATATACGCAGAAGGAAACTTCTTTACTTTTAGTTTCATAAATAAATCATTAAATTCAGTTACAACTCCAATACTGGAGAAAGCAGTTAGATGGAAGTGTTTGAACCTTTACAGATCATAATATCACCACTCTATACTTCTTATCTTTACTCTCTTTATTCTCCCATTAAACTATATATATATTCATTATATCTTCTTAATTTTATATATATCTCTATATCTATATATATATATATTTTCATATATCATTTGAAGAGTTAATTGGACATGGAAAAATTGATGAATAGATGGAACCTGTTGAGTTATAGTATTGGAAGTCAAATGAAAATCGAAACTGAAGTAATGAGATTGTTTGGATGTCTGAAGGATGGACGGTTGTTTGCAGATATGTGTGTGTGCAGGAATCGACCAGCTGAGACCGAAAGAAAAAAAGTCGTCAAAGTCGGTAAAAATGCCTGGAGGAAATGTGCTGACCAGACTTTTGAAAAGGTGCATAATAAGGAATTTAATGGCGTTGTTTATGGTGGGTACTGATTGTATTTCAGGCCCGATGATGAACCCTTCATTGACGAGATGCCATAGTGAAAGTCGTGTTGTCCCGTGAAGCTCTAAGTGAATTTCTGACCAACAAGTTCCCACTAAAGGTATAAAAGGGGCGGTAAGACTCTGGGCTTTCTTTCGACTTGCGTCATATTTTTTTACTACTCTGTTTCCGGTGCATGTTACGCACCTTACTCCCCAGAGGTTGGTGATGATATATATATATATATATATATATATATAATATATATATATATATATATATATATATATATATATATATATATATATATATATATATATATATATATATATATATATATATATATCTCTGCTTTATATGAAATAAATACAAGTTGGAAAACGTTTTCGAAACTTAATAATAATAATAATAATAATAATAATAATAATAATAATAATAATAATAATAATAATAATAATAATAATAATAATAATAATAATAATAATAATGGTGATGCTTTTACACTGACAGAAATCTCATAAAAGTGAGTATTCATAATGATTTGATTTTGACCACCACTCAGTAACCAAAGGGAAAAAAATTCTTTACTATTTTAGCATTTGATTCCTTTCCCCCTCACGTTCCCCTCCCCAAAAAAGAACAAGCAAAAAAAAACATTTTTAATAATTTGATAAAGAACCCCCCCAACCCTCGACCCTAAAGAAGATATTCTTAACAATTTGGTTTGAAAAAATGTTCCTTGGAGCGAAGTAAATTAAACAAAATTAGATTCATTTGATACACGCAAACAAACAAACAAAAACAAAAACAAACAAACAAACATACACAAAGATGCTCTAAGAGAATCTCGACTTACGGAATTAGAAAACTTTTATATAAAAAATATTAACAAGAGCAAGTAAGAATTGAAAATAAAAAATTCAAAATCTATTCTTCTATCTGTAAAAGTTTATATATATATATATATATATATATATATATATATATATATATATATATATATATATATATATATATATATATATATATATATATATATATATAAATAGCTTTAAAACTCTCCTCTGCCATAATATGTAGTTCAGTGGTAGAGCTCTCGCCTAGCAAGCGAGAGGACCAGGTTCGAAACGGTGGAGCGGCGAGAGAATATGAGCTATTCTCATTAGCTCCAGCATCAAGTTCCCTCGGACGTATGACACATTGGTAGTGTGCTTTACTACTAATGGGAAAACTTCCCGGCTTCCGCGATAGGTCTGGCCAGCCAGCGGATTTAGCCGTTAAGCCCGTGGAACCCTAGGACCTTTCTCGATGAGCCCCACTGATAGGTCGTGGTTTTCCTAGAAGACCATGACCTCCCTGGAGGAAGGATAGTTTATAACCATATATATATATATATATATATTTACTCTGCTATATATATATATATATATATATATATATATATATATATATATAGATACAAATAAAGAATTGTGTCCAATTACATGTTTTTTATTTCATTTTTTTTTTAATTAAGTATTAATATTGATATTTTAGATATATATAAAAATGACGATATCTTGTTTTTATTATTGATTTATTAATTTTGATACGTTTAAATTAAAGTTTGTAACAATTGATTTATAAATTTTGATACGTTTAAATTAAAGATGGTAACAACTAAAAGTATCAAATTTTTTATTTTTTTGAGAAAAGTGAACTTCCATTAAAATGAATGTGTGAATTTGAACATCAAAATATTCACTATTACACGTATAAATGATTATAGAAATTTACATTAAAAAAATATATTAAAAGCATAAAAAAAAGCAATGAAAACATCAAAAAAAAAAAAAAGATGTTTTTGGGGGGTTTATGAAAAAATTGGTTCTTGGTTTTTTTTTTTAACACTATTGATTGTGTCCAACCCTATCCACAATAGCGGCAAAAACTGTTTTGGAATTACTAGTAAAATTTTGTCATTTAAATAAATACACCAATATTGTTTATATCGATCGGTAACTCTTCAAATATGATCGAATTTTAATTAAATCTTTAAGCGAGTTTCATTAATTCGGAATATTGATGGCTACATACGTTCGCGCACACACACACACACACCTACGCAACTGGTCGTCAGATTCGGAAATCGGACTAATTAGACCATATGTCGTGTCCTCTTGCGGCATTTTTATTTATTTATTTTTTTTTTTGAATATTCATACGGAAGAGAATATAAAATATAAATATTTTTAATATATATTTCTCTCGGATATTTTAAATGTATTGGTCCATAATTTTCTTATTGACATTCTCTTTTACGTTTTTCATTTTCATTCACTTATTTGAACTGTTCCTCATTCTCTATTCATCCACCTTTTTCCACTCTTCCCCTCTCCATCGTCCTCGAATTCCGACTTATTCCCCCTCGACTTCATCACCATCACAAAAGTATCAAAAGATTTGCTCTACTTTTCTCAGTTGTATTTAAACTTGAAAAACATTTTGATAAAATAATTTTTGTTTCAAGGAATTGAAGAGAAGAAGAAGGAGGAGCAACTTGAAGAATAGAGAATAAATAACATTGCAAAGGAAACATCAAACAAACTGGGATTCGAAAAGGGTCCCTAAAATAAACACGCTAAATGAATATGGATGTTCTTTTGCCTTCCCCAAAATGAATATTAAACAGGCGTGATCAGAGAGGGTCAAGAGTCATCCATCGATCGACCTTTTCTAAACAACTTTCATACGACCTTTCTAATACCTTAGTATTTACGGATACTATTTTTAAGACTTGATTTAGACACGGTCTTATTTCTATTTTCATATCAGAAGTAGCATTTAATTTCTTTTTTTTTCTTTTTTTTTCTTTTTTAAGTTTGAGAAACAATGTGGCATAAAATGTCGATAATTTACAAATTTTAAACCTAATTTGCACCCAGAATGTTTTTTTTTTCATTTGCATGAATATTTTTCTCTCCGAAAGTATTTTGTTCCTTTCATATAATTCGTATTATGATGTTTGTGGGTATGTGTCTGTCTGTTTGTGTGGGTATGTGTCTTCTGCTGTGCTTAACTTTTGAAATGTCGCATTTTGTATAATGCTTATTTTTTGTGTGTATCAAGGAGAGTTTGGCTGCATGTTTTTGGCTCCCTTTAAGAAATATGAATTAAAGATACGTTCATATTGGATATAAACTATCGAAAGATGTAATTCTTCTTATGAATATCCCATCCATTCATTCAATCTCCAATTTCTTGTAAATACACGTTTCCTGCTCAAACGTCAATTTAAACAAAATGTCTATTCTCAACTGCAGCTCCGGCTACGGTTTCGGCCATGACACTGGTCTCATCTCCACAACATTCCTTATCAGCAAAGAAATTACATAATAAAACGAGGTACAAGTTATAAAGTTCATAACTATATTTAGTGTTTGAATGAATTTCGCAAATCTATTTTGGGGTTTATTAGACACCTTTATACTACCGAAAGTATGTCATGACTTGTTTCACTATTACAATCACAAGTATTAGGCTTCAAGTTAGAATACAGCTCTTATTCTGAAGTTGATCTAGCCTTTCATTTAAGTATTATTGCAGATAAAATGGGTATTAGTTTTTGTCTAGTAAAGAAACGGACGAAAGGGAGGTCAACACCGATTTGATGCACTCCAAAATTATTAAGAAAACTTTTCATTTTCAATAAAAATGTTACAATTTTATTAATTATTTTATATATTTAATTAATTTTATTTATTCATTCACTTTTCTATGTAAATATATTTGTTTATTTTTCTATTTATTAATTTACTTTTTAATTTATTTGTTTATTTAACTACTTTTTAGTTTAATTAATATATTTATGTTTATTTATTTATCTATTTGCAATTATCAACAACAAAAGAATAATTTACGTTGTAAATTTATTGCAGGATCTAGATCTGTTCTAGAAAACGTTCCAAGTTCTAGAAATGTCTTATTTTAATCTCTCTCTCTCTCTCTCTCTCTCTCTCTCTCTCTCTCTCTCTCTCTCTCTATATATATATATATATATATATATATATATATATATATATATATATATATATATATATATATATATATATAGAGAGAGATATATACTCTATATATATATATATATATATGAAATTGATAGGACAAGGGCTTTAATCCTTTATGAAAGAAGAGAACTTCTCCGCAGAGAGTTTCCCCTCGAGGAATCGAACTCACAGGAGCTTTGAAACACGAGTCTGATTCGTTACCACACCCGCTATATAAAAATATATATATAAAAAAGGGGTCAATTTAGTAACCGTTTTCTGGTAGAGTTTCGCAGATTAATAAAGGTAATGAAGAGAAACCTGCAATGTAAATTCCCTTTTGAGCTGATGATGTATGGATTTTGGAATCGAAAAATTCCTTCAAAATAAAATTCCAATAGGAGTTTCTGAAATTCCTTTGGTCGTATTTCAGAATGAATTTCATGCTGAAGACGATGTTAGTGAATTCGAATGATTACGAATTTCATCGAATTTTTACATTTCTCTTTACATACGTGGCTGAACATAATTTTTTTTAAAAAGAATTTTAATATATTTTTTTAATTTAATTTAAGAATAAATTTGAATATTTAAAAAGGGTAGTATACATTTACGTTTATAAATTTCGTTAAAAACATGCATATATTATGGCATTCTTTGTGATACACATAAACATACAGACAATATGCAAAATGAGTCATTTCAAAAGTTAAATACATAACAACAATCACACATACACAAAAAAACACACACATCTTTAATACACATTATATGCAAAGAACAAAATACTTTCAGGAAAATAAAATACATTCTGTATGTAAATTATGTTAAAAATTTGTAAATTATCGACATTTTATGCCAAGTTGTTTCTCAAATTTAAAAAAGAAAAAAAAAGAAAAAAAAAAGAAATTAAATGCTACTTCTGATATGAAAATAGAAATAAGACCGTGTCTAAATCAAGTCTTAAAAATAGTATCCGTAAATACTAAGGTATTAGAAAGGTCGTATGAAAGTTGTTTAGAAAAGGTCGATCGATGGATGACTCTTGACCCTCTCTGATCACGCCTGTTTAATATTCATTTTGGGGAAGGCAAAAGAACATCCATATTCATTTAGCGTGTTTATTTTAGGGACCCTTTTCGAATCCCAGTTTGTTTGATGTTTCCTTTGCAATGTTATTTATTCTCTATTCTTCAAGTTGCTCCTCCTTCTTCTTCTCTTCAATTCCTTGAAACAAAAATTATTTTATCAAAATGTTTTTCAAGTTTAAATACAACTGAGAAAAGTAGAGCAAATCTTTTGATACTTTTGTGATGGTGATGAAGTCGAGGGGGAAAAAGTCGGAATTCGAGGACGATGGAGAGGGGAAGAGTGGAAAAGGGTGGGGGGATAGAGAATGAGGAACAGTTCAAATAAGTCAATGAAAATGAAAAACTTAAAAAAGAATGTCAATTAGATAATTATGGAGAAATACATTTAAAAAGTCCGAAAAAATATATATATATTAAAAATATTAATATTTTATCTTCTCTTCCGTATTATGAATATTCCAAAAAAATAGAAAAGAAAAAAATGCCGCAAGAGGACACGACATATGGTCTAATTAGTCCGATTTCCGAATCTGACGACCAGTTGCGTAGGTGTGTGTGTGTGTGTGCGCGAACGTATGTAGCCATCAATATTTAGAAATCCCACAAGAGAGAGGACACGAAAAAATGATCTGATTTCAGAATCTGACAACCATCGTGTGTGTTCGTGTTTGTGTAGTGTGTGTGTGTGTGTGTTGTCCATCAATATTTGCAAATTAAAACTCTCTCAAAAAGATTTAATTAAAACATTCGATCGTATTTGAAGAGTACCAGATGACATAAATAATATTCGTGTTATTTATTTAAATGAGAAAATTTGCTAATCCAATAATTCAAAAAAGAACGCTATTCATATCTATCTTGTGACGCTGTTGTGGATACATTCAAATTAATATATTCGAATACTTAAAACTCTCTCTCCTCTCTCTCTCTCTCTCTCTCTCTCTCTTCTCTCTCTCTCTCTCTCTCTCTTCTCTCGCTCTCTCTCGTCTCTCTCTCTCTCCTCTCTCTTCTCTCTATCCTCTCTCTCTCTCCTCTCTCTCTCTCTCTTTATATACTTTTCTGAATACTTCTGTCTTTTATGTATTATTTTTCCCCCCCTCAAAAAAAAATCCTCCGTAAGCCACTGATCTTTATCTTCTCTATTAAGGCCTCATCTATGTCAGCACTGTTGCTTGCAGTCTTTTCTGACTAACATAAAAAGCTACTTAAGTCTTGAAGGTTGCCTGGGCTTTGAAGAATTATTTTTCTTTAGGGAGGGCGTAGAGTGTTCTTTATTAAATTATTAGAAATGCATTTTTTTATTACGTTCTTTGGGGAATAGGGGGGGGGGGGTAAATATCAATAGGTTGAGAATATTTTTATTTTCGGAGAGCTGTGCGTAGGGGTCAAATCTAAAGTATTATTATTATTATTATTATTATTATTATTTAATTATTATTTTGGGGCTTGTCTGAAAAGCGACTTGACCCCACTTCTGCAGAAGATCTATACAGAAGTATTTCCTCATAATTCGCATTAAAGAAATTTAAAAAAATTAAAAAAAAAAAAAAAAAAAAAGTCCTTTTCGAAATTAGGGAACAGTGACTCGAAATTCGAAACACTGTTTGACAGTCTTATTAAGTGCAAATCAAATTCATTTTGTCAAAGAACATTTCATATTCTTAGAAAGAGGTGACTTAATATCTTTGTTTGTTTATTTGTTTAATATGTTTATTTATTTATTTATCTATTTGTAATTATCAAAAGACTCGAATTTCGTCATGCCTTTAACAACAAAAGAATATTTTACGTTATAAATATATTGTAGGATCTAGATCTGTTCTAGAAAACGTTCCAAGACCTAGAAATGTCGATTTTCATCGATCTAGAAATATATATATATATATATATATATATTAATATAATATAAATATATATATATTTATATATATATAATATATATATATATATATATATATATATATATATATATATATATATATATATATATATATATATATATATATACGGTTAAGGGGTTTAATCCTTTATGAAAGAAGAGAACATCCCCAGAGAGTTTCCACTTGAGGAATCAAACCCTGGACCTTTGAAACACGAGTCTAATTCGTTACCACATACCCTATGTAAGAATATATAAGAAAATGTGTCAATTTCGTCACCATTTTCTGGTAGAGTCCCGAGGATTAAAAAAGGTAATAAAGAAAACCTGCAATGTAAATTCCTTTTGAGCTGAAGGATGGATTTTGGAATCGGAAAATTCTTTACAAAATAAAATTCCAGTAGGAGTTTCAGAGATTTTATTGGTAGTTTTTTAGAATGAATTTCATGCTAAAGACGAAGTTAGTGAATTCGAATGGTTACGAATTTAATCGAATTTTTACATACCTTTTAACATACGTGTCTGAATGTAATTTTTTAAAAAAAAAGAACTTTAATATGTTTTTTTAATTTAATTTATGAATAAATTTGAATATTTAAAAAGTGTAGTACATTTACGTTTATAAATTTCGTTAAAAAACATGCGTATATTATGGGATTCTTTGTGATACACATAAACATACAAAAACATTATGCAAAATGAGTCATTTCAAAAGTTAAACACAGAACAACACTCACACATACACAAAAAAACACACACACATCTTTAATACAAATTATATGCAGGGAACAAAATACTTTCAGGAAAATAAAATACATTCTGTATGCAAATTATGTTAAAAATTTGTAAATTATCGACATTTTATGCCACATTGTTTCTCAAACTTAAAAAAAAAAAAAAAAAAAAGAAAAAAAAAAAAAATTAAACACTACTTCTGATATGAAAATAGAAATAAGACCGTATCTAAATCAAGTCTTAAAAATAGTATCCGTAAATACTAAGGTATTAGAAAGGTCGTATGAAAGTTGTTTAGAAAAGGTCGATCGATGGATGACTCTTGACCCTCTCTGATCACGCCTGTTTAATATTCATTTTGGGGAAGGCAAAAGAACATCCATATTCATTTAGCGTGTTTATTTTAGGGACCCTTTTCGAATCCCAGTTTGTTTGATGTTTCCTTTGCAATGTTATTTATTCTCTATTCTTCAAGTTGCTCCTCCTTCTTCTTCTCTTCAATTCCTTGAAACAAAAATTATTTTATCAAAATGTTTTTCAAGTTTAAATACAACTGAGAAAAGTAGAGCAAATCTTTTGATACTTTTGTGATGGTGATGAAGTCGAGGGGGAATAAGTCGGAATTCGAGGACGATGGAGAGGGGAAGAGTGGAAAAAGGTGGATGAATAGAGAATGAGGAACAGTTCAAATAAGTGAATGAAAATGAAAAACGTAAAAGAGAATGTCAATTAGAAAATTAAGGACGAATACATTTAAAATATCCGTTAGAAATATATATTAAAAATATTAATATTTTATCTTCTCTTTCGTATGAATATTCCAAAAAAATAGAAAAGAAAAAAATGCCGTAAAAGGACACGATACACGGTCTAATCAGTCCGATTTACGAATATTAAAAAATAGAAATCAAACAAGTGGAGGACACGATAATTGAAATCTGGATTTCAGAGAATCTTTGACGACAATCGTGTGTGTGGTGTGTGGTGTTGTGTGTGTGTGTGTTGTTGTGTGTGTGTATATATGTGTGTGTAGGTGTGTGTGTGTTGTCCAATCAATTGCAAATTAAAACTCACTCAAAGATTGAATTAAAATTCGATCGTATTTGAAGAGACACCGATCGATATAAATAATATTCGTGTATTTATTTAAATGAAAAAATTTTACCAATCCAATAATTCCAAAAGACAGTTTTGGGTTGCTGACTTTGCCGTGTTGTGGGATCATTCAAATTATTATTCAATAATTCGGACTCTCTCTCTCCTCTCTCTCTCTTCTCTCTTTCTTCTCTTTTTCTCTCTCTCTTCTCTTCTTCTCTTCTCTCTCTCTCTCTTCTCTCTCTCTCTCTTCTCTCTCTCTCTCTCTCTCTCTCTCTCTCTACTTTTCTGAATTCTTTTTTTGTCTTTTTCATTGTATTATTTTTCCATTTTAAACTAATTCCCGAAGGATATTATATTAGAGCCTGTGTGTGTGCGCGTGCGTGTGTGTGTACGGGTGTCTGCTCGCAGATGTGTATACGTGTGTGTTTATGTCAAATGAATCTAATATCTTGTTTTACTTCACTCCAAGGAAGATTATCTCAAAACCAAATTGTGAAGAATATTTTCTTTAGGGAGGGGCGTAGAGTGTTCTTTATTAAATTATTAGAAATGCATTTTTTTTTATTACGTTCTTTGGGGAATAGGGGAGGGGTACATGTCAAAATAGTTGAAAATATTTTCCTTTTCGGAGGGGTGTATGTAGGGCTCAAATCTATATTATTATTATTATTATTATTATTATTATTATTATTATTATTATATTATTATTATTATTATTATTATTATTATTATTATTATTATTATTATTATTATTACCCACATTTTCTCCACAAGACTGGGGGTAGGGTGCGACACATGCACTGGAAACATAAAATAGTAGAAGAATATGGCGGAAGTCGAAAAGAAAGTCCACCCTTGCCGCCCCCTTATTACCTTTTAGTGAGGACTCGTCGGGGCCAGAAAAATCCACCATAGAGCTTCACGAAACCGCGACGGACCCCTTCTATGGCATCTCGCTAATGTAGAGTTCATCCCTTGACCCAGGCAGGCCACAAAAATACCCTATCACAAAACTCCGCCATTCACCTATTATCCACCTTTCTTCTCGCCTCTGCCAAACTCACATTTCTTTCCTCCAGGCACTCCCTTACTGACTCATTCGACTTTTTCTTCGGTCTCCCAGCTGGTCGATTCCCAGCACACTCACCACTATAAATCCGCTTAACCAACCGACTATCATCCACCCTTTCCACCTAACCAAACCATCTCAATTTACTTTCATTAATTCTCTCATTTACTCCATCTTCACACAACAGAACTCCCTAATGCTTTCATTCCTCATTTTATCAATTCTTCTCACACCTAACACGCCCCTAAGATTGTTCATCTGAAAACACTGTACTTTAGATCTATACCTCTTCTTCCAAACCATAGTCTCACTACTGTACATTAACACGGGGTAACAACATACCCTCATGCTCACTCAAGACTTAGTCCCTTTACATATACCAAGGATTTAATTGCTCCAGCTTCCTTCCTAAAATTCACACCTTTCCAACTACACTCTGCATCATCCGTTCCCTTTTCATCCAACATATATCCTAAATATTTAAACTCGGACACTTGTTCCAGTTACTTACCATCCAACATAACTTCACACCGAGGACTGTCCTCACTCATAACCATAACCATATCTACGTTGGCACAAAAAAAAAATCAAATGATTTAAATCAACTGATTTTTTTTACGTAATTTTTTTTTATTTATTTTTTATTTATTTTTTATTTTTTATTTTTTAGGCAAATTTTTTTTCTAAATTAATAATTAATCCTAGTTACCACCTAATTAATGATAAGTATATTTTCATCTATATAATGTAAATTCATCAAGTAGTTAATATATTTTAATAAAAAAATAA
>JABUQX010073106.1:20000-25000 GCA_015478945.1 Trachelipus rathkii
ATAGATGGTGGGATAGAGTCGGACGGAAGTTCCCCCCTCGTTCCCCGGTAGGCCGTGAAACCCGACTCGTTCCATCTTTGTGGTTCCCTGGGGTATCATTTAGTTAAAAAAAAGAATTCAACATTTGGCAACATCTCTGGCGCTCCTTCATACTTCTCAAAAACGATAATTATCATAGTTTTGCACATTTTTAAGAATTTAAAATTTTTAAAAGCGTTATTTTTTTTTTAAAATGTCTTCTAATTACAAAAATGTTATTTATTTTCATGTAGCTGTCCTAGTTTTTTAGTTACATGCATGTTGCTTTCTGGAGGCTGATCTTAAGACGTTTTCGTTTTCATACCATTCTTTTCTTGTTTAGAATATTTTTTAACTATTCTTATTTTAGAATTGAGAATTTGTCTAAAAAGTTAGGAAATTAGAACGTTGAAAATACGTCTTTTATAATCAACAAAGCAGAAAATCCAAAAAATGAGATTTATATATGGGTTATATAAAGGTAAATTTCTGTTTACTGTTTTTTTTTTTGGGTAAAAATCGGGGATGTGGATCTGCGGAGGGAGTCGGGGGGTGTCTCAAGGTTTTTTTGTGGAACCGAAATCAGATGCCAAAAAATTATTTTAACATAAAATAAAGTAGTTCAGAGCCGGAACCTTAGCCAGAGCCCCATGAATTTAAAATAGAGCCGAAATCGGGAGCAAGACAAATTTGAAATAATTGAGCCGGAGTCGCACCCAATTTAAAAAATTATCTACTTGGCAACCCTGGTTAAAAATCCTTATATTTTCTACGGTTTATTTATTTCACATCGTGACTACCGTTACCAGTTAGTTGAGAATGATTGATTATTTGCCTGTTAATTAAGGAGAAATTAAAAACATTTTGTAAACGTAAACAAAGATTTCGAAAAAGATAATAAGAATTGTTCGAAACTGTTGCAAATATACTTTGTTTTTTATTATTATTATTTTTTATTTTATTTTATTATTATTATTATATTATTATTATTATTATTATTATTATTATTATTATTATTATTATTATTATTATTATTATTATTATTATTATTATTTGCACATTTTTATTACAGTTTTGTTAAATTCTTATCCGTACGATAAATATCTAATTCAGGACTGACGAAACTACTCTGCCAGGCGTAAGATGGGTTATGAAATATTTGTATTTTGATGAAGATACATTTATGTGATATGAAGTGTTCATAAAAAAGAAAATGCAAAGATTTTAAATATTTCCAAATGCCTCATAGTAAAGGACAGAAAATATTTTAATTAACTTTACAGCCTTTACATTCTAACAAAATAATAAAACTTGTATTATATTTATCCTGTAATTTAAATTGTTAAAAATAACTAAACATCTCGTTCTTATACCTTTGAAAATACATCTGAATCATATGGAAAGAAAAAAAAAGAATTAGATTATTTATTTATTTAAAAAATTACTTAAAATTTGGACACACTTTTTTACCCACTTTATGGAATTATTATTATTATTATTATTATTATTATTATTATTATTATTATTATTATTATTATTATTATTATTATTATTATTATTATTTATTATTATTATTATTATTATTATTATTATTATTATTATTATTATTATTATTATTATTATTATTATTATTATTAATTATTATTATTATTATTTATTATTATTTATTATTATTATTATTATTATTATTATTATTATTATTATTATTATTATTATTATTATTATTATTAATAGGAAAATCTGTCAAGAACATTTTCCAATATTGTGACTTTGATTTCGAAGAACCTTAGAAATATTTTCTTTCATCTCGTAACTTGAATCTTCTTGAAAGCAAAATCGATTTCGATTTTTTTCTTCTTCTTCTTCTAAATATATAAAATTATCTAAATTTTCTTCTTAATTGGATTAAGGGATAATCGTAATAGACTTCATTGAGATCGATGGATTTCCATTTGAATCAACAACCCTGTAATTAGTCTCTAAAAGACGAATTGAAGAAGCTGAGGCTGAGGCAGGTGCGCCTTCGAGAATTGAATCAGGGAAAAGTTATTTTTATCACCTTGCCGACGTCGTACGTCACACCCATGACGGCAGGGACTAAAGGGAAATTGGCACACAGGCACACGGGGGGGAACTAAAAGAGGGACCTTATTTATATCTCTCTTAAGGGTAAAAATCGTAAAAACACCACCGAAAATGAAGGTAATTTATTACTGTGTAAATTTTAGGTGGCACGAAAGAAAGGAAAATTAATAAAAGAAAAGAGAAATAAAGGAAACTTGGAATTAATATTAATGAAATAAAGTTAAAAATAAGTTATAAGGAAATAGAGGGAATATTTATTTAAAATAATATAAAGTTTATTATAAATATATAATTATATTTATTAAAAAATTAAAATAAATAAGAAAAATGGAAATATATGAGAGCAATATCACTGATTCATAAACATTATTGTGATGAGGATAATACATGATCACAATAAATCAACCTTAGTATATTAAATACAATATACAAGACTTATGAAACATGATACATAGCACATAGTTAATAAGTGATTTTAATATGGTAACGTTGATGTTTTGAACATGAGACCCCACAAATGCACGAGTCCTATGGTATGATTCAACCAATACGAAAAAAAGGGTGAATAGCATGGGAAATTTCATAGAATTAATTAAAAACGTATTGATAGGTATAGGTAAGGAATGGATTTGAAAGTCTTAAAAGTAAGAAAACTTTCGAAGAGTGTTACCCTCAATAATATTAATAATATAATAATCAATAATAATATAAATCAATAATAATTTAATTATAATATAATTATATAATAATAATATAATAATAATTAATAATAAAATTTAATAAAATAAAATTTACTTTTAGAATTTTAATTAGTAAGATAATGATTATTATATTTATATATATATATATACTAATATATATATATATATAATTATATATATATATATATTATTATTATATATATATATATATATTTATATTATATATATTATATTTATATATATATAGTATATATTTACATATATATATATATATAAAAGGGGGAATATTATATGGGAATGTTATATATATAGATATATTATATATTATATATAATATATTATAAATATATATCCTCCACGGTACTATATACTATATATTAATAATATATAATATATCTATATATATATATATATAATATATTATATTATATATCTTATATATATTATATATACAATAATACATATAATTACTAATATATAATATTATATATTATAATACTATAGATATATATTATATATATATAATATATATAATTATATATTATATACGTATAATATAATATATATACTATATAAAAAGTTCTACGGGTCTTGAAAAAACTCTAATGAGCTTGACGATTTTTCTTTTGGCAGATGTTAAATATAACTGACAATTCTAGGTTTATAAAAAGAGGAAATGTTTTAATTAATTCTAATGTAAATTTAAATTCAGTGTTCTGAAAAAATTTGTATAAAGAAGCAAATATTTTCATGTATTTCTCTTTCGTTTTATACCTCTTACCACTCAGTTATTTTACTCATCACTGTTTTTTTCCTTAACTGAATGTTTTACTCACCAATGGTTTTTTTTCATCATCACAAATTTTTACCCACCAATGATTTTTTTATCCCCACAACTAAATGTTTTACCAATGATTTTTTTTTTTATCCTCACAATTGAATGTTTTACTCACCTCTGATTTTATCCTCTACTGAATGTTTTATTCATCTCTGATCTTTATCCTCAACCGAATGGAAATTTATTACCTTTCCAACCACATTTTCTCACCGGGGCTTAAAATGTTTTTTTACTCCACTAATTTTTTTTTATCCCTACTACTAAATGTTTTATTCACATTAATTTTTATATCCTCACAACTAAATGTCTGACTCACCGCTGATTTTTATCCTCACAACTGAATGTTTTACTAACCACTGATTTTTTTACCCTCACACCTTAATGTTTTTGCTCCTCGCTGATTATGTTATCCCCACAACTAAATGTTTTTCTCCCCACTGTTTTTCCTCAACTAAATGTTTTATTCACCATTGAATTTTTAATTCTCACAACTACATATTTTACCCACCACTAATTTTTTTATCCTCAACTAAATGTTTTACTCACCACTGATTATTTTATCATCACAACTGTATGTTTTACTCACCGATGATTTTTTATCCTCACAACTGAATGTTTTACTCGCGGCTAATTTTTTATTCTCACAACTGAATGTTTTACTCGCGACTGATTTTTTTTCCATCCACAGAATGTTTTACTCATCACTGATTTTTATCTTCACTGAATGTTTTGCTCACCACTAATTTTTTTTATCAACTAAATATTTTATTCACCATTTATTTTTATCATAACTAAATATTTTACTCTCCACTGATTTCTTTATTCTCACAACCGAATGTTTTACTCACTATTGATTTTTTATCCTCACAACTAAACGATTTACCCACCACTGATTTTTTTATTCTCTGAATGTTTTACTCGCCACTAATTATTTTTATTCGCACTAAAATATTTACTCGCCATTGATTTTTTATCATCACAACTAAATGTTTTACTCACCTCGTTTTTTATCCTCACAACTAAACGTTTTACTGACCACTGGTTTTTTCCATCCTCGCAAGTAAATGTTTTACTCACCACTTATTTTTTATCCTTAACTGTTTTACTCACCACTTATTTTTTTATCCTCATAACTAAATTTTATTCACCACTGATTTTTCTTATCCTCATGCCTAAATGTTTTATTCACCGTTGATTTTTTATAATCACAACTATACTCACCACTGACTTTTTTATCCTCACAAGTTAATGTTTTACCCACCACTTATTTTTTATCCTCAAATAAATGTTTTATTCACCACTAATTTTTTATCTTCACAGCTAAATGTTTTACTCACCACTAATTTTTTTATTCTCAC
>JABUQX010073106.1:30000-32571 GCA_015478945.1 Trachelipus rathkii
TATGGATTGCAAAATACTTCAATTTTTAGCTCCTTCAAAAAATTAAAGCGTCACGCACGTGAAACGTTTTATGTATAGCAGCAAAATGTTCATTTCTTAGAAGGTACTCTCAGTTATTTGAAAGTCAAACAAACAGCATATTCGAATGATGTTGACAGTGTTCATGAGATGGATAAACACTATCAGTATGTTCAAGAGACTCTTACAAGATTACTTACTCAGTCTAGAAAAAAATTTAAAATGATTTCTTTAGAATGAGTACGATTCTTGAGTTGAGATAGCCTTCTAGTGTGATTAGTTTCAACTGACTGAAAGTGCTCTGTATTATTCTTATCCCATTTGAGAGAGAGAGAGAGAGAGAGAGAGAGAGAGAGAGAGAGAGAGAGAGAAGAGAGAGAGAGAGAGAGAGAGAGAGAGAGAGAGAGAGAGAGCCCTCAGTATGATTACTCTCAAATAATTGCCTTCTAATATAATTACTCTGAAACGACTTTAAGTGCCCCCTAGTATGAAAACTGTCATTTTACTGTGTCTCCTAGTAAGAATTCTCTTTTTCGTATGAGTGTTTCTATAATATGAATATTTTCTTTCTAAACAAAACATTTAATTTTCACTGGAGCACGAGTGTCCTTAAGACTAAAAAAGAGCATATAAATTATTTTAGAAGAGATTAGGTACCTCACTTCACATCAGACTCGTGTCTTAAACAACTTTTGAAACATCTTTTTTTCTTAACAATCGATATTGTGATTTGGACTTTTTGGTAAATTCAATATATACGGTAATTATAATTTTAAGATTAAGATTTGGGAAGAACAATTTAATTTTCAAATTGTATCCTTTAAATTTGATTGTAAACACTTAGTATTTAAAAGTTATATAAGAAAAAAAAACTTTAAAATTAAAGTTATAGTTAAATAATAGAACTACAGTACTAAAATTAAACTCTCTCTCTCTCTCTCTCTTCATAAAAATATTTTAACATAACCTCCAGATACAAACTTTAAAAGTAAGAACCTTTAGCAATTCTAGGACAAGTATATAGATAAGAGTAGCTTAAATTGATTGAATTCATTAAAAAAGATGTGATGAAATTCCACAGCACAAATATGGCTGGATATACAGTAACTTGTTCTCTTTGTTGAATCAATTAATTATTATTAATCCTCGTATTGGATTAGAGTCACTTAATTCTGAAGCAGGTTTAGTGTAAAATGAGGAACGGTAAAAGATGAAAATACAGATTGTTATTTTAAAGTAAAAATTTGTAAGTCTTTTGTCACGAAAGAATTAATTTTATTTCGATTAAAAATAATTAGAACACAAATTTAAAATAAAGTATGAAATTTGTTTGCATGTTAGATAATATAATAAAGATAAGATAATAAAGGAAATATTTTTATTAATATTAAGATAATATTTTATTAATATTAAGATAATAAAGGAAATATTTTTTTTTTATAAAAGTTCACACGTCACGGACATAACCCTATTCTAGGAGGGAACTTCTCTAGGTAATTTCTACCTAGAATCCGGACTAGGGATCGAACCCGCGCCCATGCCATGCGACTCTGTCGCTCTACCAATTGAGCCATATTGAGCTTAACATTAAAGTTATCTGGCACTCTGTTTAATAATTGGCACCTTTCTTTCATACCCGTGGCACTGAATAGAGATGGCATAGCAATTATGATTACTAGCAGTTAAAATAAAATCTATAATTCAAATTCATTATATGTTATTTCATTTATAGTGAAGGAAAAAGAAACCTTTTCACAGCTAGTATTAATATACTGTATATCAGTCTTTGAATTTGGTTGCGCTGTTATGTTTCTCATTTCTATAACGGGCATTAATATTATATATATTATTATAGTATATATATACTTATATTAATACTATATTTTTTAATATTAAGTATTATATTATTTAATAATATTATAATATATATTATTAATATTATATGTATTAACCATGTAATAATATATAATATATATTAATATACAATATAGCAAACGAGTATATATTACTAGTATATATCTATATATATTGATATCATATATAATATTATATATATATATATAGTTATATTATTATATATATATATATGTTTATATATAATATCTATATATATATATAATATATATATATATATATTATATATCATATATATATATAAACACACAATTGTGGCCACCACTCATCGGAAGAGCCTATTCAAAGAAGAGGTGTTAAAAGCATTAAAGGAGTCAACATCTAACTCAAATTTCGTAGCTGAGCTATACAGACGACTCAGTCTATTTAAAGTAAGGGGGTTTTAATTCGCAGGTCAACACAGACAGCATTGAAGAGAATGTACCCACAGAACAGAGGTGGCTACAAAGAATAGAGTACCCGGCAGAGAACTAAGCCTGAAGAGTTACTAAATGTCACACATGTGCGCACAGCATCCCTTAGTGCTACGAGGTCGTCGTAAGGTAAAGGTGGTGGTGGTACGCGAGTGATCAGTTCCTACGAGCACTTTGCCGATGCGGGACCTTTACAAAATCTCAGACCTTACATCCAAAATAAAAA
>JABUQX010073107.1:0-5000 GCA_015478945.1 Trachelipus rathkii
TACATATATATATATATATATATATATATATATATATATATATATATATATATATATATATATATATATATATATATATATATATATATATAATTTATATATATATATATATATATATATATATATATAACATATATATATATATATATATATATATATATATATATATATATATATATATATATATATATATATATATATAATAAATATATATATATATATATATATATATATATATATATATATATATTTATTATATATATATATATATATATATATATATATATATATATATATATATATATATATATATATATATATATATATATATCAGAATGGTTTTCTTTCATCGTTGCCTTTCTTGGCGAGATATTTGGGGAGTAACGTTATTACTTGGTTGGTTCACTTTTTTATGAAAAGGACGAAATGGACAAAGAAGACCTGGCAAAGAATCTGTACAGTTACTGGTAAGGCTCTTATTATTATTATTATTATTATTATTATTATTATTATTATTATTATTATTATTATTATTATTATTATTATTATTATTATTATTATTATTATTATGATTATTTTATTATTATTATTATTATTATTATTATTATTATTATTAATTTTATGAGAAAGCATGAATTGACATCTTGATATTATTATTAAAATATTATTATTATTATTATTATTATTATTATTATTATTATTATTATTATTATTATTATTATTATTATTATTATTATTATTATTATTATTATTATTATTATTATTATTATTATTAGTAGTAGTAGTAGTAGTAGTAGTAGTAGTAGTAGTAGTAGTAGTAGTAGTAGTAGTAGTAGTAGTAGTAGTAGTAGTAGTAGTATTTTATCAATTCTTCTAAAACCTAACACGTTCCTTAATATTGTCCATCTGAACACATTGTAATTTAGATCTATACCTCATATTCAGACCATTAGTTTCACTACTATATACTTTAACACAGTAACAACATATCCTCATGTAAGATCCTAGAGCACTCAAGACCTAGTCCCATTAAATTCACCAAGAATTTAATTGCATCAGCCACCTTCCTACCATTCCCAACTTTTCTACTACACTCTGCATCATCCGTTCCCTTTTCACCCAACATGTATCCTAAATATTTAAACTCAGACACTTGTTCCAGTTGCTCACCATCCAACAAAACTTCACACGGAACTGTCCTCTCTAACCATAACCTGCGTACTATTTACATTTTACTTTCAAACCCCTTCTTACACCTTGTGAAATCTCTACCAATCCTTTAAAACTCTCTTCAGATTCGCTACACAAAACCAAATCATCCATATATAATAGGTGGCACCATCCGCTCTTTCCATTCTCCATCATTTTAAAACTTTCCCTTGCCACCCCCACCTCTAATTCGTGCGTAACTCAATCCATATACAAATTTTAATAACCTCACTCTGCTATTAATATTAAACCAATCACTTTCAACTCCATTTATTCTTACACAGACTTACTATCGTTATATATACTTTTGATTCCATTCAGAAGCCTACCACCAACAACAACACCATATCACTAACACCTGTCATAGATTCCCTATTATTCTATCATACGTTGCAAATCCATACAACCTAAATACAATTTCTTCTTCTTCTCTCTCATTTTCTCAATCATTTGTTTCAATGTAAAGATTTGATCCACACATCCTCTACTATTTATAAACGCACCTTGTTCTTCACCAGTCAGTCCCTCAGTCATTCGACGTACCCTTTCGACAAAATACCAGCATATATTTTCCTAAGCTCAATCAGCTAACTCCCTACCAGTTCCTGGGTTCCCATTGTCCCCTTACCCCTTATATAATAGGTACTATTACTGCTCTCCTCCAATCCCTCGGGACTACACTGTCCATAAACGCTTTTTGTTACACAACTTTCCATGCTCAATCACTATCTCACCTCGTTCACTTGATCTGTTTTCACCAGTATTCCATCTATACCTAGCATATTTACAATTCTTAAACTTCCTCACTCTACCCATCACCTCCTCATTACTAATTACATAATCCCCAAAATACCTATCCCTTCTTGCACCATCAAACACACATGTTCACTATCACCTCTTTATTACTACTAATGTTATACAGATAAGTGTTTCCTCCACACTCTTCTCACATCCATTTCATCAGTTACAGAAGCTCCCTATTCATTACTCTAAGCAGATTCCCCTTTTTTCTCATTCTTAACCTTTCACGCTTCCTTCCAGAAGAGCTTCCTATTCCCTTGTAAGTCCCCATTCATCCTCCTTAAAAACTGTCCATTTACCTCTTTTTTCCTCCTACGTATTCATCTTTTAGTATTCCTTTTTCCTCCTTATATAATTCCAAACATCTTTTTTCTTTTGAGAACTCATCATTGGCTTTCAATTGCATTTAACCACACTTTTTTACTTTTAACCGCTTTTATCACCTCTTCATTCCACCACTCACTGTTAACATTCTTGCTTCCCTACTTTAGCACATTCACCTGTTCTTTGCTTTTCACCACTAACAGCACTTGTAAAGTGCTCAGATTTGTTCAGTTTCAACATGTTCACATTCAACTGTTTAAAGGCCTTTTAAATACTTATTACCTTGTTCCTCACTTCTCCCTCTTAATTCTACCCACTTCGTTCCTTATCTTTCCTCTCACATTAAAGCCCCCACTAACTAATTACACATAAAAATAACATAATAATTCGATAATATCCTCTAACCCTCTCACTGATTTCAACTTCCAACACATACTTCAGCATCTTCTTAACCAACACAAAATCAATCAAACTTTCATTTTCTATACCACACCTCTACCAACTCTAGTATACTTGCACAAATTCTTGCTGTTTAAAGAAAATATACTTACACACATACCTCTTCCCCTCTGAAAACAATCACTTTCTTTACCATTATTTTTCTCGACACCCTAATGTCACATGTTATACCATCCCTATTTTGCTCACCTATCCAGCTATTTTGGTCACCCAGCACAATCAATCTGAAGCTCCTACTCACCCCATCAAAACATCATTCAGATTATCCCGAAAATCTCACTTTCTTCACCATTACCCTCAGATGGACCATATGTCACAACCACACATACCTTGACCTTTTCAAACTTAAATTTAATCATTAGAAATTCTAGTACTCAAACAAACAAGATCTGTTGCAATACATCACAGGCTCACTCATCAGTTGCAACTCCTTCTCCCCCTTCTCATTTCTTTCCACACCAGCACATACACATTTCACACAACATCACTCATTTTCACAGTTTCCTTTGATCTTTGTTTCAGTCACAGCGAGCAAATCAAATTTACCCTTTCTAAATACATCCATCACCTCTCTCCTCTTCTTCTCATCATTTATTCCTCTAAAATTCCATGTACCCATGCGATTCATACATTTTCGTTGAAAGATAAAAGGTCGCTAACAGCGATCAACCTTCTCCGAGGTATGCGTAGCACTCCCTGTGGCAAATATCGTTACCAACGGAATAACCTTCCACCTGTCCACTTGAGTCTGCCTTCTACGACACGCAGAACATATACTGTGGGCAATTCTTTCTCTCCCACATATAGGGATATAAAGGATAGGGATGTTTGTAACATGTTGTCTAGAAGAGGACTGCGAATATAAGTATGTGTATAAGATATGTGTATATAAGGTGGTGTCTGCAAGATGTTGTCTGGAGGAGGAGTGTGGATATGAACGCATAAAGAAAGGCGAACCATTAGGCTTACGGGAATGTCATGGAAACCCTACATACCATAAGCACATGGGAGTAATTTCATGCAGCGAGTGTGCTACTCTACTTATATATATATATATATATATATATATATATATATATATATATCTCACCGCACACATATATATATATATATATATATATATATATATATATATATATATATATATATATATATATATATATATATATATATTACTCGTCAAAATTAACGCACCACAAGGTTACGTGGCGAAGGAAGGGTAGAAAAGGTTGAAGAACGCGAAGACACTTTATTGGACAATGACAATAACATGGTGGATTCCTCCCCAGAACCGTAGGCTGATAGAGTGTGAGGCCAAGGTGCAGCCAAAGGGTCTCGCAGTAGGGTTCGGAGGTTCGGCGCTGCAAACACAATGTTGGTACGTACGGCGATGGCCGCGGGGTATTGGGTCTGTCTCAATACCGTGTATGACCCCCTCTGGTACGGATGACTGCCTGACACCGTCCTGGCATGCTCTCGATGAGTGGGCGAATGTCCTGGACAGTGATCTGTGAAATATATAGGTTGCCTGTCTCCGGGTCCGGGAGGGGTCCGTGTATTTGCAGCTGTTGAATCCGACATTTCAGGGTATCACACACAAATGTTGGATTGAGATGAGGTCGAACATATACTAGCCACTCCAACCGTAATTTGAACCGTCCACAGGGAGTCATTCACACATTGGGCCTTGTGTGGTCTTGCATTGTCATGCATTAGGATGAAAGAATCACCGATATGGTTCGAGGATGTCTGTGATATACCTTACGGCTGTAAGAGTGCCTCCATCGAAGATGTGCAACTCCGTAGGCCCCGATAAAGAGATGCCTCCCAGACCATAACCGACCAACCTCCAAACGGCTGCACCTGCAGCACATTGCATTGCGTGAACCTCTCCGTCGGTCGTCGGTATACTCTAGCACGCCTGTCCGAGGCGTACAGAGACACTCGACTCGTCCGTAAAGAGCACATTTTTGCAATCGTCGACCGTCCAATGGATGTGTTCTCGGGCAAATGCCAGTAGCGCCCTTCGATGTGCCGTGGTGTGCGGTGGACCTATGGCAGGCCTCCGGGGCCGGCAATTATGTTCCGCAAGGCGTCGACGCATTGTATTGTCACTCACCCTGGTGCCGTGTACCTCCGCCAGCTGTATTTGCAGATGTCGTGCCGTTGTGTGGCGCTCTCGTAATGCACGCAGACGTATAAATCGG
>JABUQX010073107.1:10000-17500 GCA_015478945.1 Trachelipus rathkii
ACAAATTTGCAATAATAAGACAGAGAAAAATTTCGATCGCGGCAGGACTTTTACTGTACATTGTCTAACTGCGACGCTGTTGGCGATGGTTCAAGTCCTGCCAAGATCGAAATTTTGATGTCTCATATATATATATATATATATATATATATATATATATATATATATATATATATATATATATATATATATATATATATATATATATATATATATATATATATATATATATATATTTATATAGATATATATATATATACACTTTCTCTCTATCACTCTCTCTCTCTATATATATATATAAATTTTCTCTCTATATATATATATATATATATATATATATATATATATATATATATATATATATATATATATATATATATATATATATATATATATATATATATATATATATATATATTTAGGGCACTGGTGCACAGGACTATGCATTCTGTTGGTTGGCTATGTTGGATGCAGATTCAGTAGCTACTCTCTGCCTATTTTCGCTTGCAATGTTCTAAACGGACCTCTTGTGCAGGCACTACCTTTGTAATCACTTACAAATAGCTCCAAATTATGCTGGTAGAGGTATCTAGGACTCTATTTGAATGTTTTATTCCGTGCATTAATATTTTTTCTCAGTCATCAAAAGTAGTATCCGGTAATACATTATATATATATATATATATATATATATATATATATATATATATATATATATATATATATATATATATATTTTTCTCTCCATATATATATATATATATATATATATATATATATATATATATATATATATATATATTAGTGATGCAGGTAACATCCGCATCCGCACATTTTTAAAGATCCGCATCCGCATCCACGCTTTGCCCTGCGGATGTTGCGCGGATGTTTATTGTCGAGATTTGATAAAGAATTTTATAATAAAAATACTTAAGATGAATCTGAACGCAAACTTTAAATGAGAGACATGGGACTCGACTCGACTCAACTATGTAATGATGACTCATGATCTCGCAGCATGAAGTTCATAATAATTTGATTCAACAGAGTCTCATGAGATTAGGGATGCCAAAAACATCAGCGCCTCTACAGCTTCTGTCTCCGATATAATACCATTAATCTCAACGCTAAGGAAGCATTTTGAACCATCTTCAAATGAAAATGATGACGGTTTAAAAAGAATGAAAGATGTAATAAAACTATAGCTAGAAAAACGCTTTGGTTCTGTGGAAATTAATGACCTTCATACTATTGCAACTTACCTAGATCCCCGTTATAAAGGCAAGTTTTTTGTAACACAATATTAGAACAAGTTAAATCGTCACTTTGTGTTGCAGTTGAAAAACTTCAATCCGAACAGTCTATTAATTCGCTAACTAACGGCCCCGCAGACCCCGCGGTGCGGGGGGGCCCACGCAGGTAAAGGGGCCCATAATTGCGAAGAGCAAACAAATGAAATAATAAATGAAATATGAAAAAATACACAATTTACACAACACACACACACACACACACATATATATATATATATATATATATATATATATATATATATATATATATATATATATATATATATATATATATATATATATATATATATATATATATATATATATATATATATATATATATATATATATATAAGCAAGTCATTGCTATAAAGCTCCGACTATACAAGCCCTGAAAAATTTGATGTTGATCGGACAAATAAAAAAATATCCCAATATTTCACTTTTTAAACATTTGAATTTTTGGAAAAGTAAAAATTCTATATATATTTTTCTACTCTCGTCCGATCAACAGCAAATTTCAGTGTATAGTCGGGCGAGATATCTTCTCAGATAATTTTTGGCATACTCAAAGAAATTTTTTTAAATTTTCATAATTTTTTGAAAATTTGTTCCAAGAGAACAAATCCAAAACTATTGCATATAAAAGTATCTAAGTAAAATGTGCCTCTCCACGACTATATATATGCCCTGAAAAATTTCATCACTTCGCTAACCAGGAAGAAATTATCATGTTTTCATTTCAAAATAAAAAAATTGGGTTTGGAAATTGGACAACGCGCTGAACACAAAACTCAAAAATCAGAAAATTCTCTTTGACTATGTTGTTAATGGACCTATCTATTTACATATTTTCCAAGTTTGAAGTCATTTCGACAAAAATTCTGGAAGTTGATACGAAAAATATCAAAACATGAGTTTGAAAAAATTGAAAAATCTGAAAGAATGACTGCAGTCACAAGAAAAACACCCAAAAATAACGTTTAGAGGGCCTAAAAAGCTACAGTTTGGTGTTTATAGGGTCAAAATCGGTTGACAATTACGATTTTTATGTCCATTTTTAGGGGTGAAAATTGGGGCGTGCCCTTAAAAAATAGTTGCACTTCCCCTTGAAGAAATATTTGTGGGTTTTTATAACATAGCAGAGAACAGTGCCAAAAACTTTGAAAAAACAAATAATTAAGGTATTAGATAACAAAAACATTAAATTAGAAAAATGCAGAGGTCAAGGCTATGATGGAGGAGCAAATATGCGAGGGAAATATTCAGGACTTCAGGTTCTAGAAAGGTATTTCCAAATACAGAATACATTCATTGGGCAGCTCATAATTTAAATTTAATTCTTAATGATTCTGTAAAAGATATAATGGCTCTTCAAAAATTTTATGACAAACTGGAAAAAGTATATGTGTATTTCAGTTCTAGTACAGCTCGGTGGCAAGAAATTAACAGCTGTTCAACAAATAACGAATGCATCACAAAATTACTAAAAAAAATTGAAGCAAAAATTACTTCCAGACGTCAAATACAGTTAAAAAGTTTTGATGACTTTATCTTATGAAAGATTGAGGAACCCACATTGAAAAATATGAATAAGTTTTGGCCACGTCTTGATATATTAAATGAACAGATAACTACTCGTTTCATTAGCATGAACAATGTTAATGAGTTATTTCATTTCTTGCCCCTGCAGCAATACAGAGCTACGAAATGAAAAGTTGCAAGAAAAGGCTACAAAACTGGTAGAAAAATACGATTTAGATTTACCTTTCGGTTTATGAACAATTAATCACCTTCAAAGCATTAATGACTACAGAAGTGAAAATGAAAAATATGGTAACTATTAAAGATTTAGCAAACTTTTTATTCATAGAAAACAGCTGCTTAGCAAGTAGCTTACCAGACTTGTGTACAGCAGTTCAGTTGTATTTGACGTTATCAGTAACATCTGCAACAGCTGAAAGGTCGTTTTCAAAGCTCAAGTTAATAAAAACTTTTTAAGGAACAATAATATGACACAAACAAGGCTAAGTGCATTGGCTTTATTAAGCATTGAAAATGAAACATGTCGTACTCTTGATCTGAAAGAAGTGGTTAATAAATTCATGGCAATGAGCCAAAAACGTTTTGGTAAACTATAAAGCATTCATCCTTTCGAATATTTTTGACAAGCCGAGAACAGATATTCACGAATTTTGGTAAGTTAACATTCTTATTCTATAATTTCTTATATATATATATATATATATATATATATATATATATATATATATATATATATATATATATATATATATATATATATATATATATATATATATATATATATATAAAATAGAGATCTATATATATATATATCAATTAACTAGATTGATACTTATTTTTTGGAGGAGGGGAGGGGGAAATTAGATATTTAAGTAAAAATAGTAATAATACATTTGGAAGCAGAATGTAAAAAGATGTTTTTGAGAATTTGATTAAATTTTTGTACAAAAAAGTTTAATACATGTTTTTTCCCTTTTAAAGAACATTTATACTCATTTTTATATACTCTTTCCAAAAATGTCATTACTTTTTTATGCAAATATCTAATTTCTCCAATAAAAAGGAGTACTAATCTGATAAATAGCATATAAGCCATATATATATATATATATATATATATATATATATATATATATATATATATATATATATATATATATCTCTCTCATATATATATATATATATATATATATATATAGTCCAAGGATTTGGCTCGCTTACAGGGGGGCCCTAATAGTCTATTAATTCGCCACCCATTAAAAGGAAAAAAACGAAATCTACAGAACCAACACCTCCTAGAAATAAATCGATAACAGATTTACTGGTATAATTTCTACAGTCCAGTAGTGATGAAGAAACACGCATTACCAAAAGATGTAGTGCAAAGGATTGAAAACTATCACCAAGAAAATCGACTAAATACAAATGATGATCCTGTTAGTTGGTAGAAAGTTAAACAAAATGTTTACCCACGCTTAGGTAAACTTGCAAGGAAATACTTGATCTGTCCCCCAACTAGTGTTCCAAATGAGGGAGTATTTAGCAATGCTGGGCTAATATAAGATGAAAAGAGACAGACTCTCAGCAGAAAAGGCAGAACAAAGTTGATGTTTCTCAAGCACAACCTTCCTATATTTGAATTTCAATACGTGCAAAAGATATATAATCCATTGTAAAATCTCTTGCATTAAGGTCGGAGGTCCCTGGTAACAACTATATTAATAGATTGTGGCTAGAACTCGAAATATATAATGCATATATATATATATATATATATATATATATATATATATATATATATATATATATATATATATATATATATATATATATATAACATACATATATATATATATATATATATATATATATATATATATAAAGAATAGAAGAAGTGAGATCTGCTCAATCACACACACACACACACACACACACACATATATATATATATATATATATATATATATATATATATATATAAATATATATATATATATATATATATATATATATATATATATATATATATATATATATATATATATATGTGTGTGTGTGTGTCAATAATATATATATATATTGTGTGCGTGTTTATTAATTTCTACAATCACGTCCTCCGTTATCTCCCATTAAATTCTATCAATAACAATTTGAGACTATATCAGTATACAGATATATTATTTATTTTCTTTACTAGATTGTGGAAGCATTATTTTATTAATTTTAAATGATCTCTATTGATATTCTCTTATATTACGTTATTTACATCTAACAGGCACGATATTTGGAATGTCAACAACATTTGGATATTATTATACAACATTTGGGCCAATCATTGTTGGAGCTTTAACACCAGAAGAGGTATATATATATATATATATATATATATATATATATATATATATATATATATATATATATATCTCTAAAAAAATAAAGCAATATTCTTTTATATGAAAATATATATATATATGGTATATACTACTCGTCAAAATTAATGCACCACTGGCTCATATGACGTTAACAGGTTACAGAAAGGACCAGAAGGCTGTGTAACTTTATTATGCAAATAACATAGCATCAGGGACACAGTATACAGTGCTGTAATAGTGTTGGGGGTGTATAGGGTCCTCCATTGCTATAATTAAGGTAAATGACAAAGCACGTGGTAAATTCAGGTGCAATTTAACTGCTATAACTATGAAGGATTGCGAGTCGACTAACACTTGATGAGGCGCGGAAGAATTACACCCTCCGTGCCGAGAGGTACGGGTACCGTGAACTCAGTCAACGGAAGTTTAGTGTAAACTCGCTCACACATTGCACGGGTCGTGCAGCGGTACCACGACACCCAGGAGCACGCAAGGTGGCGGGGCCAGGGCAGGTCACGACCAAAACGGCGTTGAGACCGTTTTTTTTGCGTATGCGGACCATAAGAGACCACCATACAACAGCAATGCACCAAATACAGCTACGAGAGGTACTTGGGAATCGCGTGAGTGATAATACAATGTGCAGACGCGTCTTGCGGAACATAATTGCGATTCTACGAGGCTGGCCATAGGACCGACACACCAAGAGTTATCAACCAGCGCGGCTAGCATTTGCCCAGGAACACCACATTGGACCGTCGGCGATTGGAAAGATATTGCTGTTTATCGATGAGTTCGAAGTCAGTCTCTACGCACTCCGATCGGCGATTCAGAGCCTATCGACGACTAATAAGGCTCGTGCAATGTATGATAGGTATTGCCATATTGAGTGGATCTCTCATGTTCTGAGGAGGCATTTCTTTAGGGTCGTACAGAGTTGCACTTCCCTGATGGAGGTTTCTAACCTCCGCACGGTACATCGCAGATATCCTTGACCCGTATGTCGTGTCATATGCCCCCTACATCGGTGGCTGATTCGTCCTAGTGCATGACAACGCAAGATCACACAAGGCCAGATGTGTCACCGAATACCTAACGACGGTGTAAATCAGGACATTGGATTGGCCAGCATACAGTTCCGACCTAAACCCAATTGAACATTGTGGGACATGTTGAAACTGCGGTTGCGACAGCTGCAACCACCGCCAGGAACCCTCCAGCCGCTGGGGCAGGCGGTGGGTCGCATATGGGATCAGATTTCCGTGGAGGACATTCGGCACCTCATTGAGAGCATGCCACGACGGTGACAAGCCGTCATCTATGCCAGAGGTGGCCATACACGTTATTGAGTAACACCATCCACACACAAACCCTTCACCGCGATAACGTCCCACGTTGCAGGAAATTCTAAAGAGATTCCTGGGGCCTCTAGACAATCTTACCACTATATAATGTGTTCCCGATGCTATGTTATTTGCATAATAAAGTTACACAGCGTTCTGGTCTTTTCTGTAACCTGTTAAAGTCATATGAGCTAGTGGTGCGTTAATTTTGACGATTAGTATATATATATATATATATATATATATATATATATATATATATATATATATATATATATATATATATATATATATATATATATATATATATATATATATATATATATATATATATATATAAAAAATATATATATATACAGACTTTTTCCTGTTAAGACATAATATATAAATAGTATTCTTTAAAATACCGAATTGTTAAAAGTATTCTTTATAACATTTGTTTGCTATTATTATTATTATTATTATTATTATTATTATTATTATTATTATTATTATTATTATTATTATTATTATTATTATTATTATTATTATTATTATTATTATTATTATTATTATTATTATTATTTTCAGACCATTGGCGAATGGATAATTGTTTATTGGATCATCTTCGTAAGCTATATCATTTGCGGATTATTTTACATGATATTTTTGTCTACTGATGTTCAGTCTTGGAATGATAAAGATGACTCTTCGATAAGTGACGCGGAAGACATTCCAGAGTTGGAGAAGTTAAACGGCGAAATTTAAGTGTTATTACAAAATCGCACGTGAAACGAGTGCAGTACAGAAAATGTATAAATCTTTTATTTATGACATGCAAATATTTTATTTTAATATAAACACTTATGAAGAATTTTCATGAGTAGTTCTTTGAATTTTCGGGTCTTATTTTTTTTTTAATTTATTTATACATATTTTTATATATTACCAATGGTAGGAAATGGTGAA
>JABUQX010073107.1:22500-54094 GCA_015478945.1 Trachelipus rathkii
TCTATTGATCTATTGATTCAAGTCATATTTTTTACTAAAATTGTCATGTTTTACATACCCTAAATCAGTAAATCAGTAAATCAAACCACCCAACCTACACTCCTGTCCATCCATGATCTATTGATCTATTGATCTATTGATCATTGATTCAGAGTCATATTTTACTAAAATTATCATGTTTACATACCCTAAATCAGTAAATCAGTAAATCAAACCACCCAACCTACACTACCCACATCAACCATGATCTTTTGATTCAAGTCATATTTTTTAGTAAAATTGTCATGTTTACATACCTAAATCAGTAAATCAGTAAATCAAACCACCCAACCTACACTCCTCACCATCCATGATCTATTGATCTATTAATTCAAGTCACATTTCGAGTATCATTTTGGATAAACATAACATAAAAACAAGTTCTTTATACACTGATCAACGAATATATGCTAACGTAACAAAGTTTTCACATTAATAAAGCTAACATAGCATCATCCGGTCTAAGAATATAATGTACAACGACAAATTTCTAAAGCTTACGAGCGAATAAACTGTTAACATTAACAACAAAGTTCCACTTAACAACAGTTAAAAGAGAGTAACCTTAACATTTTCAAAGAGAAATCAGGTGTAAGATCCGAGAATGTTTCCCTACTACTTATATATATATATATATACTAATATATATATATATATATATATATATATATATATATATATATATATATATATATATATATATATATATATATATATATATATATATATACTATATATATATATATATAATATATATATATATATAATATATATATATATATATATATATATATATATATATATATATATATATATATATATATAATATGTATGGGGGCTACATCTCGACAGCAGAAATGTTGCAACCGGATGTTGAAAATTTGCAACATTTTGCAACATTCGGATTTCGACGCTTGATGTATCAAATGATGGGTTTTCAAGGCCGGGGAGCCCGTTTTCGAGGCGACGACGCGTTTCCAAGTCCGGGAAAACCGCTTTCAAGAAGAACGACGCGTTTTCAACACCGGCCTACAAGACCGCGTTCGAGGGCGACTGTTTTATCTAGGTCAAAATCTTGACTATATTTTTACTGAATTACCATGAATCTGATAGTGTATGATGGTTACCTTCTATTGAATTGAAAAATTAATCTTGAAATTTATTTTTCGAAGAGACTGAAGTGATTGCTTACTTTTAGTCAATCATCCACAAAAGGCTTTAAATTAAACCAGATGAAAGATTCATGATTTTTTTTTTTTAAATTCCTAACTATAGTCTCATTTTTATAATTTATTTAACCCTTTAGTCTATTGTTTGACTTTTTTCCCCACTGATTTTTTTTTGTTTCATATTTGGATATTTAAGATAGGTTGAGAGAGAAGAAGCAAAATTCTTAGTTACATTTTTTATTTTTTGGTGATTGTTTAATTTAGGTCATTCATTTCCAAGATATTTTGCGACCATCATTTTTTTTTATAACCAAGAGCCTATCTCTTTTCCTAGTATTATAATTATAACATTTAAAAATTTTTTTTATACCATCCAAATCTCTTAGTGGTATATTAAATTCATTATAAATTTCTTCAGAGGGATTAGAATTACACGACCGAATACTGCTTTGCTCCATCCCTCCATTCCAAGATCAGATCAAACTCAGTCCAGTTATTATTAATTATTATTATTATTATTATTATTATTATTAATTATATTATTATTTTATTATTATTATTATTATTATTATTATTATTATTATTATTATTATTATTATTATTATTATTATTATTATTATTATTATTATATTATTAATTATATTATTATATTATATTTTAATATTATTATTAATTATTAATTATTATTATTATTATTATTCATTATTATTATTATTTTATTATTATTATTATTATTAATAGTGAAAAATTTTTTAATAATTTTTTTAATTCCACCATTTTTTTATGTTTTGCATTTTATTTATTTGCTTAAAAATAAAAAAAAATTAAAATATTTTTTTGACTTTTTAATTTTCAGATTAAGCCCCAGATGCTATTAGATCAATGATTATTTATCTTTGATTAACAGGTACGACTCTCAACAGCATATGATACTTCTGTTCTAGTGCTATACAATAGATCCTTTAAAACAAGAGGTGGCTAAATTACTACATTCGAAATTCAACCAATAGAAGCACATTGGTCTGCTTCAAATATACTCTAGGTTTGTTGTGTATCACTAGATCTCAACTCTCTCTGGAAAGTATACATTATTTTTCCCTCTTATATCTAACCCAAGAGGGCGAGTGTTCGAATGCTATTCAGTAGGGTGCTAATACGCCAGTGTTGTAACGTTGCATAAGCACGAATTGTACATATTGAATCAGTACTTGCTCTTTGATCAGTGTGGATGTTAGTCATACACTACATGTGTGGTGAGGCATGATAGTCATGACTAATTGGCATAGTAAATGTTCTTCAAATATAAGTGTAACGATTAGTTATATATAAACTAACACTCACTCTTTTTACTTAACTATATCAAAGCGAGATGTAATTTTTTCTAAGATGCAAAATATTGGCTTTATGTGTTTGACTCTATTTATAACTACTGATCTGATGTACTATGAGTGTGAGTGTCATTTGCCTAGTTTTATTTTAGAAATCTCTTCAGTGACATACACTCTTCTCAGTTTTGTGGCTGAAGCGGTCTCCGTAGTTACACTCGGTCTGTGGGATACATGTCTGAGGATACAATGTCGTGCGTTGTCAACGCTGACATTCGCTCATTTTCCTCGAAGTAGTGTATTTCCTTTGTCTTTATAACTCCACTCATCGTTAGACACTTCTCATGGGACTCCAATACTGTATCAACTTGCATACGCCAAAGTTTAACCTAGAGTAATTTCAATCTTTACAATGGTAGGTCCACTTGTTATTAAAAGTTGGAACACACTTTCTTTATTCATTTGTGCCAGACTATCTGTTTCTTCACATTGCAGACTCTCAAGGCGTTCGTCCAGACGCCACGTTTCGGGGAGTGTCGGGCCTTTGAATTGAACCATTCGCCTTATAAAGCACCTGACAGAGGAGTTTTTTGTGCTATGAACTTTTTGCGTTAATCTCTAGCTGTAAGTTGAACTTCTTAACGTTACATATATCTTTCGCCACTAGACTGCGAGAACAGTAATAAAAATAATATGATCTTGACAATGAAAGATATGTAGCACTGATTTCGTGTAACCAAGATACTTTTTAGTATACAAAGATATCTCTCTGAAAATCTTCTAGTACTTTAAAATCTAGGACTAGAAGCTCATCATTTTTAAGAAAAAAAAATATTTAGTAATTGTGTCGAACTTAAAACCAATGAAAATTTATTTATAAGTTCGGAAATTATCAAAAGAACTTTCAAATTCCGTACTACCTGGAACTTCTGCATGGTGTCCTTGTTCGAATTGGAGTGTCACATGAAATTTAAATGTTTTGTCACATTTCTCATTGATGTTTTCTCCTGACAAACGACCGTGCATCATATGTTGTTCCACCTGCAGTAGGAACAACATCTACGCTACAGTGGAACTAATCGATCAACGTTTCAGTGGTGATCCTCGGAGTGGAAAAGTTGCAGGATCGAGCAAGTTTTCGAACACTTACGTCCTACAAGACAAAGTCTTTACTGTGGCTCACTGTTCCTGCCTATTCAGCCCCTTTTTTGTATCATAAAGTCTACAAGACTAATACGCTAATGCCCATACAACAGTTACAATTCGTTTTTTGTTAAATAATAAAAAAATAATTATTATTATTAATTATTATTAGTACAATTTCTTTTTTTTTAATTAGGGGATTTTACCTTAGATTTATTTTTGTATTTTGTATCATTTTATTTCTGGCCATTTTTACTTATTTTTTAATACAATATATATATTATTATAATATATATAATTATATATTAATAATATATATATATATATTATATATATTAATAGTATATATATTAATTAATATATATATATATATATATATATATATATATAATATATATATATATATATATATTTATATTATACTTATATATATATTCATATATATATTATATATATAATATATATACTATTATACATTTCTTTCTGCCCCTGGCCACCTTAATTGGAGGGCCACACCGCCTCCAGAAAGCCGGCCACTGCTCCTAGGCGGTTCCACAGGTCAAGAATAGAAGTTACAGTAAAGGTGGTACGGGGAGCGTCGAGGGCGGGGCACTCCAGAAGGAAGTGCTCTATTGTGTCCGGGGATATATACGACATCTAGTGCAAATGGGGGATATAACGTTGTCACGTTTGAATCTGAATTTATATTGCATAAGATTTGGGTGGTGGCTTGATTGTCGGCGAGGTTAATTTGGTTTCTTCTGGACAGTGATTCTCTTCTGTAGGGGAGATGTTTGGGGATGGGGTGTTTAGTGATTGTTATTGGGGCGATTTTTGTAGATATGTGTAGTTATTGGGTGTGGATGTGAGAGAGCCAAGATCTATTTGGGGGTGGGGGAGGAATGTTGTTGTAGATGCATTATACAAGTTTGGCTGGTGAGGAGGGGGGGGATTTTAGCTATGCTGGTCGGGGGGGCGGGGTTGGAGAATATTATTGGTGGCATGGACATGGGTTGGATGAGTTTTTTCTGAAAAATTGTGGTCCCTACCATGTTCAAGTGGGTAGGGATGGAAGGATGTGTGTCTCGTCATGTAAATGCTGATGGGGGTTGTTTTCGTACATCCAGTGATTATTCTTGGCGCCACTGTTTTGCTGTAACTTGCAATTTATTATGTTGATTGTGATAGTGTGGGAACATGCGGGGAGGCATAATTTATATTAGTTTCTGTGGAGTTGTTTGTAGTGTGGTCAGGGTGTGTTTTTCGTCGCTGAAATTGGTGTTGGGGAGAAGAGTTTGGAGGGTGTTTAATTTTCGTTGGGTTGAGAAGTAATTTGTTCGATGTGGGGGGAGAAAGTCATATGTGTGGCGTAAGTAAGACCTAGTATTTTTGGGGTTTTGTTAGGGGAAGGGGGGTTGTTGTTCAATAGACTATTGGGTGATAATGAGGATTTGTGGCGTCAGTGGTTATGGAGGGTAATGGAGATTTTAAGGGGGGAAGACTGTCATTCTATGGTGAAGTACAAGTTTTCTAATATTGAGGTATTCTGGGTGTGCTGGGTGCTGTGTTTACAAAGTGGATGTTGGGAAATGAGCTGATTGTCGGTCTGCGGTAAGTGCATTAGTTTGGCTGGATTGGTTTGGTAAGGGGTGGGCGATCTGCTTGTAATAGAGATTGCAGAGGAATGGGAGAGAATGGCGCCTGTTGGTAGCCGTTTTGCAGTTTGAAATGGAGTGTGGAGGGTGTTTTTTATGGAGGACTTTGGCATATCTATTGGTAAGGAACTTTAAAGCCACTTTTATCATTGTTTTCTAAGGGGGGATTGGCAAGAATTTTTGTATAAGGATATAATGTGGGGAAGTGTAAGGCTTTGTTAAGTGTCGTGGCTGTAAGTATGCGATCTGTGTGATGGGGATTGGTTGAAGCAATTAATTATGTGTTGTGTGCAAGGGAGGTTGAGGGCTTGTTTGATTTGTTTGACTGGTTTCCTTTAATACATGTATGGAATTCTGGGAGAGGGTGATGTGTGGGGATATTTTTTTTAATTATTAGTTTCTCCAGCAGTTTTCTGATGGTGAAGAGAAGAGAGATTGGGCGATGAGGATGGGGAATTGGGGTCCTTTTTTAAGGTTTCAATTTTGGGATAATGAATGCTTGTTTCCAGATTGGGGATATATAATTGAGTTTCCAGGATTTGTTAAAGATTTCTGTGATGAGGATAATTGCTTTTCCTCCTAGGTGGTTTTTCAGGTGGAAGTTTGAGATTGAGTTTCTGGTCTGTTGCTGGTGAATTTTTAAGGGTTTTGATTGTCTCTGATATCATGTTGTTGTAAAAGGAGGTGGGAGGTTTGATCTGAGGGAAGTTTTTTTGAGTTGTTTTTTTTGTTATCTATTAATGAGGAGAGTAGGTTTACGGGAGATATAAGCGTAGTGGTTGCGAGGCTGTCTGCTTGTTGTTTTGAAGAAGGGAGGGAGTTGTCGGGCAATGGATGGGGATTCGTGTGAGGGAGGGAGGGTTGTTTTGTGAGTTGTTTTGTTTTTTGATAACCTGCCAGGTTTTCTTATTAATCAATGCGTGAGATGTTTGTTTTGTTAGGTATTTCTGTAAATTTGTTAGTAGTGTTAGTGGTTTGAGATTAGAGATCTGAGTGTTTAGGTTACGTTATTTGGTTAGTGATTAATGTGGTGTATGGTTGAGTTTTCGGAGGGGTTTTTTTGGTTTTAATCAAGTTTGACTGATTTCTCGGGGAATGTTTTTAGGATTGTAGGATTTTTCTGTGACCCTTAGGTATGTAAAGGTTGGCTGATTTGATGATTGTGTTGTTTAAATGAATGATGGAGGTGTTTATTGTTGTTATGTCATGTATTGGTGTAGGGTTTATATGGGATTCAATATGGTTAGTAAATTCTGTCGTTAGCTTTTTTGTAGTTAGATTTTTTTGTAGTTGGTAAATTGTGGTGGTCTTTTTTTGGGGGTTTGGTGGGGGAGGTCAGAGATATGAGATAGGGAGATGATCTGATTGTAGGTGGGTGGTTGTGTCCCAGGTTAGTCTGTGATGTAGGGAGGGGGAATAAAATGTGACGTCTGGGTGAGGTAGGGGATTGGTTTGGCTTGGGGAGGGATTCTGGTGGGAGTTTTTGGAGTTAAGGAATTCAGGGATTCCTTCATTAAGGATAATGGTTGCCACGGGGATAGTGGGGTAAGTCCTCATACCCAGGCAGTGTGGTGGGCGTTTACGTCGCCTCCAAGGATGAGATTTGGGTATGTAGCTATTGTTGATAGAGTGGGTGGGTGTGAGGATATTTGGGGGCGGGTTTCCGGTGGTATGGTGGCGAATATAAAGGTTAAAGATGTTGTGGGTGGTCTTGTTCAGGAGTATGGAACAAGTTTGGGATTTTATTAATGCGGCGGGGAGTGGTGTGGAAGTGTTAGTAGTTGTATTATGATATGGTATGCTGTTGTGGATTAAGTGTTAAAAGGGAAGTGGTGAGGGGTTGGGCAGGGGAAATATATGGCATCGTAACCATAGAATGTGTGGAGAGGGGTGTTTTGGGCGAGGGAGGCTTCTTGTATGATTGCTATGTGGATATTGTGTTTTTTCAGGAAATGATTAAGTTCTATGGATTTGTCGGTTAAGCCATTGATATTGACTTGTAGTATGTTGAGTGTTTGGGGATTAGGTTTGGTCGGAAGGGGGTTTTGGTTGGTGGTGTGGGGGCTACATGTTGTACAAGTGTAGCCCTTATATATATAATATATATATATATATATATATATATATATAATATTATATATATATATATATATATATATATATATATATATTATATTATATATATTATATTATTACTATATATAATATTATATTATTATATATATTATATATAATATATATTTACTATATATTTATTATCTATTATATATATATATTATATATATTATATTCCAAATGTTTTTGGTGTTTCCATAATTTCTGCTCTCACAGCATTAACACATCTTTTCTTTTCATACTTATCTCTTTACTTCTCCCTGGCAAGCATGCAGATGTCGCTTGTGGTCCTCATTTCGCTGTGGCAACTATTCCTTAGCTTTCAGACGTCTATTTTGCACACCCGCATACTCCTCTTCCATTCATTTTCTACTTCTTGCCAGCGCTTGCTAGCAAGTCTGCTACAACATCCTCGCGGCACTTCTGTTGTTCTGCCGTACGTCCGTATTTTCTCTTCGTCTGCTTCTTGTTCACCTTGCCTCTTTGTCTTCTCGCGAAGAAGAGGGGCTGTTAAAAGATCTTACTTCGTCATGGAAGGCTTGCTTCTTTTCCTTCGCTGGTCCATCTTCATGCCTTCAGGAATGCCTTCGATTTCGCGGTAGGAGGGGTCCTCCAACAACACCTGATTGGCTTGTGCATTCATCACTCATCCTCTCTCGCGGTCCGTTACTTCCGAAAGCTAGAAAGCCGCAAGTCTCATCAACTCATTTTGCACAGGTTGATCCCCTTTGTAACGGCATCTTGGTATGGTCGACACTTTCCCAAAGTGCTCCGTCCTGTAGAGATGCTTTGCAAGCTCACCGATCAACCGCTCTACAACCGATCGAACAACTCTCAAACCGGTCAACCAACCAGCCACTCGATCAACTGGCAAACAAATCGATCAACCGATTGAACAACTCTCAAACCGGTCAACCGACCAGCCATTTGATCAACCTATCATCCAATCACTCACTCACTTCGCACAGGTTGATCCTCTTTGCAACGACATCTCCGTATGGTCGTCACTTGCCGAAAGTGCTTCGTCCTTTAGTGATGTTTTGTAAGTCCCTGATCAACTGCTCACCAACAACTCGGTCAACCGATCGTTAATCATCCACTTATCACCCTCTACCCATTCAATCTCTGTGAGGACATCCCGATATATGTGACGCTAGCCCACAGTTGTTCGTCATTTGGGGTATGTTTTTGCATTTGCCATTGAACTTCATCGCCTCACTAGAGTAGACACTTTCATCGCAGAGACATTTTCGCGCATCGAATTCACCGCTCTGTCTGCTCCATCAACTTTCACTCATTCAACCATTCCAGCTGCTTGAGGTCAATCCTTCTGACACACGATCATTCCCTTCTCACCCTGGTTTCACGACAGCTTGGTTCCGCTTGCTTCGTGTGGTCCACCGCGAATACTGATATGAAAAGGGATTTCACAAACGCCTTTTGTTCTTTGAATTATTTTGGTTCCTTTTCATCCACAACCTACTTCGCCTATGCCTATCTCTTCTGCGTCACTTCTTTCCACTTTAAAACCACCGCCTCAGCTTCCAATGTGCACTCCAGCATCAGCACCTACCACTCGTTCTAGGAATTCCTCTCCTCCCGCTGTGCAAACTGCTTCACCTGCACCACCGACGCCACTGTTGCCTTCTTCTCAGGCCCCACTCTGTTCTGCCCTGGCTCCTTCGGTATCAAACTGTAGATCGCGCAGTGGCCGGTAGATCATGCCTTCTCAATATACAGCCTCCTTCTCTGGAACGGGGAGGGGGGTATTGCAGCCTATAGCCCTCAAAAACAACAACGCTAGCTTTCATAGAGCGGAAGCGTCGGTTAGTTTTGGCGTAATTTCACTTTCACAACCAGAAATCTGCAGTTCGGATGTGTCAGTTGGTGGCAGTATTTTCTTCAAGAAAACCACTATTGAGGTAAAAAGAAATTGGGGTTCGGGCATTACCCGGAAACTACCATTTCTCGATTTTATACCGTGCTACCTAGAACTTCCTGCATGGTGTCCTTGTTCAAATTGAAGTAACAATAAAATTTAATTTTTGTCAACAATTTCTCATTGATGTTATATTCTCCCGACAAGAAACGATCGTGCATCATATGTTGTTCCACCTGCAGTAGGAACAACATCCACGATACAGTCATACAGTGGAACTAATAGATCAACGTTTCAACATTAATGGATTTACAGTACTATGCTAAATAAATTGTTTAACGCAAAAGAAACTATGAATTTAAACTTTTTATCACCGTAACAGTTTTTTTTTAAAAATTGCCCACTAAAAACAGTAAAATGTAAATTTTTTTTAACAACTTCCTAAATATATATATATTAACAGTAATGAAGAGGTGATTAGTGAATGTGTGGTGGGTTTGATGGTGCAGAAGGAATAGGTATCTTTGGAAATGAGGTATTACAGGTAGGAGGGTATGGGTAGAAGTGAGAAAAGTTGAAGATGGTAAATTGAGGTATAGATGAAATTACTGGGGGAATGATCAAGAAATGGAGGAGGAATGGTGATTGAATGGATTTGGAAAGCTTGTGTAATAACGCGATTCATGAAGGTATAGTTTCCGAGGGATTGGAGGAGGCGTAATAGTACCCTTATGTAAGGTAGGGAGATTAAGGGGAAATGTAGGAATTTTAGGGGAATTAGTTTATTGAGTTTGCAGGGATATATGCTGGCATTTTAGTCGAAAGAGTACGTCGAGTGACTGAAGGATGTTGGTGAAGAACAAGGTGCGTTTAAGAGTGGTAGGGTGTGTGCATCACTCTTTTACATTGAAAGAAGTTGTGTTCAAGGGAGAGAAGAATAAGTTGTATTTAGGTTTTTTTGGATTTGCAACAGGCGAATGATAGATTAATAGGGTAGCCCTATGGCAGTGTTAGTAATGTATAATGTTGGTGGTAGGCTTTTGAAATGAATCAAAAGTGTGTATGCGATAGTGAAGGTGGTGTAAGAATAAGTGGTTTCAGAAGTGATTGGTTTAATATTAATAGCAGAGTGAGGCACAGATGTGTTATGTCTCCTTGTTTATTCAATTTGCATATGGATGGGGTTATGAAAGAATTAAGAGATAGGGGCAGGAAATTGTTAGAATGATGGAGCGTGGAGGATTGCTTACCTATTATAGTGCGGATGATTTGGTTTTGCGGGTGTGGTGAATCTGAGAGAGTTCGAGGATTGGTAGAGAGATTTGCAGGTGGTGTAAAGGAGGGGTTTGAAAGTAAACGTAGATAAGAGTAAGGTTATGGTTGTCAAGTGAGGACATCCTCGGTGTGAAATTTGTTAGATAGTGAGCAGTTGGAACAAGTGTCTGAATTTAATATTTAGGATACTGTGGTGAAAGGGAACGGATGATGGAGATTGTAGTAGGAAAGTTGTGAATGGCAGGAAGGTGGCTGGTGCATTAAATCGTTGGTGGATGTAAAGGGACTAAGTTTCGAGTGAGCTAGGTTGTTCAGAAGGTATGTTGTTACTTGTGTTAATGTATAGTAGGAGACTATGGTCTGGAATAAGAGGTGTAGAAATAAAGTTCAACGTGTTCAGTATTTGGACAATCTAGAAGCTATATTATTGAAAAGAATTGAAATAAAAATGAGGATGAACGTATTACAGCTTATGTGGTGGTGAAGAAAGGGTAATTAAGAACAAATGAAAGTGTTGAGATGGTTTGGGTCATATGGAAGGATGATGACAGTCGGAGTGTTAAGCGGATGTATAGTGTTTAGTGTGTTGGGAATCGACGGCTGGAGACCGGAAAAAAAAGGTTTTTGATTGATCAGTGAAGAAAATTGTCTGAAGGAGGAGGTGAGAGTCTTTGGCAGAAGGGCGGCGAGAATTAAGGTGCACTATATTTTCTTTAAACAGTATTCATAAGTATACTCGAGTTGTGTAGGTAGAGATGGTATCTGAAGTGAAAGGTATGATTGATTTTTGTGTTGGCGAGAATTGTTGAAGTATGTGTTGGATGTTAAATCAGTGAGGGGTATAGGAATGGGATTATCATTATGTTGTTTCTATGTAAAATTAAGTTTAGTGGGGGTTAGATGGGGAGGAAGGTGATACGGAAGGAAGTGTGTAAAATTAGAGTGAGAAATTAAGCGAACAAGGTAATAAGGATAAGTATGTAAGCAACGCTAGCAAGTAAATCAGTTGAATTGAACAAGTTGAAACTGAAACAAATCTGGAAGAAAGAAAGGAAGCAATTGTTAGTCAAGTGCAAAAGAATATGTGGATGTGCTATAAAGTAGGAAGTAGAATGTTTACAGTGAGTGTGGAATGAAGAGGTGATGCAAAGCGGTTAAAAGTTAAAAGAAGCGTGGTTTGAATGTACTAAAAAGCAAATGATGAAGTTTCAAAGAAAGATGCTTGGAATTTATATAGGAGGAAATAAGAAATATTAAAAGGTGTATACGTAGGAGAAAGAGAGGTACACTGACAAGTTTGGAAGGAGCGATGAAAGGGGATTACAGGGAATGAGGAAATCTTCTGGGAGGAAGCGGAAAGGGTTAAGAATGAGAATAGAGGGGAACCTGCTCATGATTATTGAACAGAGGGACGTGGAGTGCTGTTAGGTTATGATTGAAGTGGATGTGTGGGGGGTGGGGGGATTTAGATGTGCTTGCTGGTGGGTAGTAGAAATCTTTGATGGAGTAGATATCTTTGTATGATGTGATGTTTTGGAGTAATGAAAGGTGAGAGTGAAATGTGTGTGGGTTTGATGGTGCAAGAAGAATAATTATTTTGAGGATTAGGGATGAGGTATTATCAAAGGAGGAGGTAATGGTAGAGTGAGAAAGTTGAAGAAATGGTAAATCTGCAGGTATAAGATGAAATTACTGGTGAAGATCATCAAGAAAGGAGGCAAGATGGTGATTGAATGGATTTGGAGTTGGTGTAAAAAGCCGTTCATGTGGGTATAGTCGAAGGATTGGAGTAGAGCAGTAACAGTACCTATATAAGGGTAAGGAGATAAAGGGAACTGTAGAAATTATAGGGAATTTAGTGAGTGTTTGTAGGGAAGATATATGCTTGGTATTTTAGTTGAAAAAGTGCGTGTAGTAGTGGGCAAAGGACTGGATAGGTGATGAACAAAGGTTGCGTTAGGAGTGGTAGACGGATATAATCTTTACATTGGTTAGCAATAGATCGAGAAAATGAGGAGAGAATAATTTGTATTCTTAGGTTTTAATGGATTCTGGAAACAGGCTATAATAGGTATAATAGGAAGCCTCTACTGGAGGTGTTTAGGTGGGTAGGCTTCTGATGGGAATCAAAAGTATGTACGATAGTGAGGCGTGTGTAGAATAATATGGTGTCAAAAGTGATTGGTTTAGTATTATGCGGTGAGGCAGGGTTGTGTTATGTCTCCTTGGTTATTCAATTGGTATATGAATGGGGTAATGAAAATAGAGGTAGGGGGAGCAAAGGAAAGTGTTAGAATGATGAGAATGGAGATGAGTGGAGGGTGGCCTTACCTATTACTACTTGCGGATGATTTGGTTTTGTGGGCGAATCTGAAGAGAGTATGAGAGAATTGGTAGAGGATTTCGCAGGGTGTGTAAAAGGAGGGGGTTTTGAAAGTAATGTAGAAAGAGGTAGATAAGAGTATTTTTATGGTTGTGAGTGAGGAAAGTCTTCAGTGTGAAGTTAATGTTAGATGGTGAAGCTGGAACAGTGTCTGAGTTTAAATATTGGGGTATATTGTTGGATGGAAGGGAAGGATATGCAGGTGTGTAGAAAAGTTGTGATCCCAGGAAGGTGGCTGGTGCAATAAGATCGTTGGTGAATGTATGAAGAAACTAAGTCTTGAAGTGCGCTAGGGTCTTAATTGAGGGTATGTTGTTACCCGTGTTTTGTATTTAAGTGAGACATGGTCAGGAATGAAGTACAGATCTTAAGTATCAATGGGTTCAGATGGCAATTCTTAGGGACGTGCTAGGTGTGAGAAGATTTGTAATAAATGGAAGAATGAACGTATTAGAGAGTTGTGTGGTGGTGACAGAAGGGGTACAACGAGAGAAATAAAATGAAAAGTAATGTTGGATGGTTTGGTCATGTGAAAGGATGAATGAATTGGTTTTTTAAGCGGATGTATGGTGGAGAAGTGTTATGGGAACCGACCGGCTGGGAGAACGAAGAAAAAGGTGGCATGGAGTCGTCAAACGAAGTCTACGGAGAGAAAGTGAGTTTTGGCAGAGGCCGAGAATAATAGGTGCATAATAGGAGAATGGCGGGGTTTTGTGTGAGGGGGAATGGTTGTGGCACACCTGGGCCAAGGGATGGACCTTAACTGGAGATTTTACATAGTAGGGTTCGTCGCGGTCCAGTCTAGTCTTGGATTTTTCTTGATGCGATCGAGTTCTTATACTAATGGTACAGACGGAGGACAGGGTAAGGCTGTTTTTATTCACTTTTGTCATAAATATTTTCTACCTGCTTTCTTCTCCGATGAATGTTACGCACCTATACCCTCCAGTCTTAGGAGAAAAAGCGTAGATGAAGAAGAAGAATAGGAGTGAATCTAGGGGGTTTTGGTTGGGGGGCGGGGTATAGGTTGTGGCCCACTTGAGTCAGGGGATGAACCTACACTATGGACGATCCTGGCCATAGTGAGGGTCGTCGCGGTCCCGTGAAAGCTCTAGGGTGAATTTCTGACTGCGACGAGTTCTCACTAATATAGGTAGTATAGAGGGGGGCGGTACAAGGCTTTTGCTTTCTTTCGCACTGTCATATTCTTCTACTACTTTTTCCAATGCATGTCACGCACCTTACCCACAGTCTTGGGGAGGAAGAAGGAATGATAATGAATATAAATAATAATAATAATAATAAATAATAAATAATAATAATAATAATAATAATATAATATATTAATAAATATGTGGAGGTAATAAAAAAAAAAGTATTTTGATAAAAGTACTTTAATATAATAACAAAAACAAGAATGTCAGCTTTGAATAGAGTCCGGGAATTAATTTCTGATAGGCATTCCAGTCCGAACATTACAGGACACCACGCAATCAAACCAAAATGGTAAAAGTTGGTCGTAAATTGGTCGATGCGTCATCTTAAGTGTTTATACATCAAAAGAGGACTGATTAGTAGCATCGACCGAGCCTAAAAACAGTAGGTTGTGTCTCTAACTACAATATCTTCTGAGATTAGAGAATAAGTCATCGAAATGTTTGTAATCAAGTATAATTTCTATAAGAATAATTGTTTTTTTTTTTGGAAAAGGGATAAGTCATTTTAAAATAAAAACAAAAATATAAATAATATAATTTGTCAAAAAGGGATTGCAACCGACCCGAGACTTCATCGCTCATACTCTTCCTTGTGGAACAGCAAAAGAAAATGATGAATTTATTATTGAGTTGCTTTTTTTGCATTTTTTCGAGGCTTTCTTTCTTTTTTTCAAGCATCTGTGCTTGATCTCAAGAACTGTATAAACTGCATCTGAAACTTAACTGCTCGCTTCTTTACCCTATGAAAGAAAAAAAGTTATTAATAAATAAAGATTAAAAAAAATATTATATATCACTAGTACATTATTTGGTGGAATGAATGACTCGCATGCTTAAAAACGCCTTTACCTTATGTGATTCTACGAAGAAACTTTTGGAGTTTCCCTCCTAGAATTGGAGTTATGCCCGTGGAGAAATACATGGGGTGGGGGGGGGGGAATAGAACTAATAGGGAATTTAAAAAATTCCAAAACAAAAAAATAATCCGAAGAAGTTAGCAAAGCAGTGTAAAACGTGGTGTTTAATATGTACATTGCACTGATCCCGTCATTACTTACGCTTGCTTTTCAAAATTTGATAGGAAAGTTAGGTCATATGAGTTCAAATCGACACTGGGTCTTAGCAAATTTTTACTTCATCAAACTTAATCATAGACAAAAAATTTCTCTTATCAAAGTTTCTGAAGTATCGAGTACTTATGATATTTGAAATTTATCATTATTTTTTAAAGTTTTTCATACACTTATTCTACATGGATATCCAAAATTATATCAAATTTTTTATATTTTCAAAAAATACTGAAAATATATGAAACTATATAGTAACCTCGTCTCAAGAACTGCATAAATCCGGATAAAGACTATCAAACATAGCATTTTAAATGTTTATTATATTTCATGTTTCATTATTTGAAAAGTTGTGAACAAATAAGTTTCAAGACCACCAAAATGTGTGTGTAAATTTATTTCAACAAAACTGATCATATGATGTTGGTATGTTTAAATACATGCAATACTCCTTTGATTAAATAAAATCAGATACAGTTTTGAATTCTGCAGCTTAAAAAAAACAAAAAGGAAAATACATCCTTGGGTCTATTATAAAAGTGAAACAAAACATACTGTATGCAAAATGGTAAAATGTGCAGAAGAAAATGAAATCACTCTGCAATGATCTGCTACCATAAACTATACAAAAAAAAATAAAATAAATCACTGTCGAGGCAAAGAGAGAGGTTTCTCGACGGTGGGCTTATTCATAAACAATATATGATCACGTTTTTCTGAAAAATCAGCAGAGTCAATGTGTTTTAAAAAAATTATTTTAGTTATTAATTGAGGAACAATACTCAAATTAAACTGTTAACCACATGCTATAAAGCTGTAAATAAAAAAACAAATCAAAACATTAAAGAAATTTTCTTTTATTTTTTGAAGGAATTGTACGTTATAAAATGAGTTTTATTTCTCATATTGAACAAATATTTCAACAAAAAAGATTTTTATTTCCTTTGCCATATAAAATTCTTAGCTTAGAAGAGCAACGGTTAATCGGCTAATAACCGGTACAAAAAAAAAATTCAAAAGGTTAATTTGCCACGCTATGAATTTTATGGTTAATAAACACTAATGTTGATCCTCAATGTACATCGAATAAATTTATGACAAAAGTGAAAAAACAATTGAATGACAACAACACTGGTACGATATGCAAACTCTACAAAAGCAAATAAATTATACGAGATGGAATACAACTGAACATTGCACAAGTTTTCACACATATAAGAGTAGAAAGTTTTGACTGAAAATAAATGAATTATCAAATTTAATATTTGATTAAGTGATTTTATATTCTATAACAGGTTGGAATTTTTGTGAATAATGTGTGGAGAATGTAGTGAAAACTTTAACACCAAGTATAGGAGGTGAAAGTTCAAAGCAATAAAGATTGCTTAAACTTTATGTAGTCGTAACGTAGAAATACAATTTACCTCTGTGAAATATTAATAAAGCTTTTTTCTTTCTTTGCTATTAAACTTTCTGCTGCTACTTAAAGTCATATTTTAAATAACAGGATATAGTAATAAATATACAAAAAATATAACTAAATATAAAATTATTATTGAATTTATGATTAGCAGTTCATCTCAGTCAGTTAAACATTGCTTAGTAAATCATAGGTGAATTTGTCAATTTGTTGTTGGGAGTTGGGGAGGAGTCATGGTTTTAAAATTAACATAACTGCAAAGTTATGTCATTTGTGGTCATATTTGAAGGCTTTCATATATCATTGGACAGTGTAACGTCTTCGAGTATTGCAAGTTTTATCTACTGTTTATATTAATCCTCTTAATTAGAGCTACTCTAACGCACTTGTTCTTCACCAATCAGTCCTCAGTCATCGACGCACTCTTTCGACCAAAATAACCAGCATATATCTTCACTACAACACTCAAATAAACTTAATTCCCTAAATTTCTAAGTCTCCTTATCTTCCTTACCGTTATTAATGGTCCTAAACGCACCTTGTTCTTCACAATCAGTCCTTCAGTCACTCGACGCACTCTTTCGAACCAAAATAACAGCATATATCTTCCACAACACCAATTACTTAATTCGCCCTATAATTTTATCAGTTCCCTTATCTCCTTAACCTTATTATAAGGGTATATTTTTGTCTCCTCCAATCCCTTGGAATATACCTCATAAACGCTTTATTACATACAATTTCAAATCCATCATCACCATCTCGCCTCGTTCATGATCATATTCAATCAGTAATTTCATCTTACTGCAGATTTACATTCTTCATTTCTATCTAACACATACCTCCTCACTTGCTAATAAGCCTCAATCCCCCAAAATACGCTTTCACATCAAACCCCTAACCACATTACTCATACTCGTCATTACTGCCAATATTATGCAGATTTTCGAAGTGTTCTTTCACACTCTCCTCACATCATTTCATCAGTTAAAAAGCACCATCCTTATTCATTATTTGAAAGGTCACTTATTCTCTTCTTAACTTTCGCGCTGTTTCTTTCCATAAAGAGTCCTATTCCTTTAAGTCCATTCATCCTCTTCCAACTGTTCATTTCCTCTGTTTACTCTTTTACTGTTTAGGAGTGGTAGAGGATGTGTGGATCAAATTTTACATTGAAACAATGAATTGAGAGCTTCAAAGCAAGAAGAATAAATGTATTTAGGTTTTATGATTTGCAACGGCGTTGTAGGCGTTATAAGGGAAGCTCTATGTGCAGGTGTTATGATATATTGGTGTTGGTGTAAGGCTTCTGAATGGAATAACAGTATTATGGAGGATAGTGAGGCGTGTGTAAGATAAATGGTGTCAAAGGGTTGATTGGTTTAGTATTTAGTAGCGGAGTAAAGACAGGGTTGTGTTCATGTCTCCTTGGTTTTCAATTTAATATATGGATTGGGGTTATGAAAGATTAGGAGGTGGGGGTGGCAGGAAATGGCGTTAGAATGATGGAGAATAGAGATGAGTGGAGGGTACTAACCTATTATATGCGGATGATTTTTGTTTTGTGTTGTGGTGAATCTGAAGAGAAGTTTGAGAGATTGGTAGAGAGATTTGGCAGGGTGTGTAAATTAGGGGGTTTGAAATGAACGTAGATAAGAGTAATTTTATGGCTGTGAGTGAGGATAGCTCAGTGTGAAGTTATGAATAATAGTGAAGCCAGCTGGAACAAGTGTCTGAAGTTTAAATATTTAGGGTATGGTGTTGGATGAAGAAGGAACGGATGATGCAAGAGTGGTAGTAGGAAAGGTTGTGAATGGCGGAAGGTGGCTGTGCAATTAAATCGTTGAATGTAAAGGGACTAAGTCCGAGTGCGCTAGAGTTTTGCATGAGGTATGTTTGTTACCTGTGTTATGTATAGTAGTGAAGACTATGGTCTGGAATAAGAGTATAGATTTAAAGTACAAAGTGTTCAGATGGAAATCTTAGGCGCGTGCTAGGTGAGAGAAGAATTGATAAAATGAAGGAATGAACGTATTAGAAGAGTTGTGTGGTGTGAAGAAGGGGTAAACGAGAGAATAAATAAAAAGTATGTTGAGATGGTTTGGTCATGTGGAATAGGCTGAATGATGTCGGACTGGTTAAGAAGAATGTTTAGTGGTGGAGTGGTGTTGGGAGACCGACCATTTGGGAGACGAAGAAAAAGTGGATTTTTGTAAAGGAATGGTTTTGCAGGAGAGTGAGTTTGGCAGAGGCGAGAGAAAGGTGCATAATAGGAGAGAATGGCGGGGTGTTGATAAGGGGTATGGTTGTGACACCTGGGCGGGGATGAGCCCCACACTTGACGATTACATAGTGAGGATCCGTCGCGGTCCGTGAAGCTCTAGAGTTGGATTTTCTGATTGCGACAAGTTTTTACTAATTAATCGGTATAGAGGGGGCGGTAAGTCTGGGCTTTCTTTTTGACGATTTGGTCATATTCTCTACTGCTTTTCTTTTCCGACGCTTGTAGCGCACATTACTCCCAATCTTGGAAACAAAAGGTAGAAGAAGAAGAATTAGAGCTATTAGGCCACAGTTTGTTAAATTTAAAAAGTAATATTTAATATTGAAGTAATTTTAGTGAAAAAGAAAAGAAAACAAAAGATTTTTTTTTTAATCACCACTACAAAATGAAAGTAATGTTCGCAATAATAGAGAATAAATGTGTTTTCTGATATGGAAAGGAATAATATATAGACAAATCTCCGTCGATTTTGTCTATTATATTTTTCTTTTCACATTCAGAAACAATTTATTCTCTTTATTGCGAAATTACTTTCATTTTGTAGTGGTTGATTAAAAAAAAAAATTTCTTTGTTTTCTCTTTCTTTTTCACGTAACTTACAAAACTTTTACAATTTAATTTTTTACATTTTAGCCATTCGGATCTCTAGACTCAAAATATTTTTCCTGTTCTTTTGTTGACAGTGTTGGGAGTAATGTGCGCTACAAGCGTCGGAAAAAGCAGTAGGAGAATATGAAAATGTAAAAGAAAGCCAGACTTACGTCCCTCTGTACCGATTAATTAGTAAAAACTTGTTCGCAAATCAGAATAATCCACTGTAGAGCTTCACGGGACGCGACGGACGATCAACTATGGTAAATGTCAAGTGTGGGGTTCATCCCTGGCCAGGTGGGTCAACATACCCCTTAAACACCCGCCATCTCTCTTTTTCACGTTTTCATTTAATTGCGCCCAATCACTCAAATTTCTCCTGCAACATTCCTTTACTGAAATCCACTTTTTCTCGGTTTCCCAAATGTGGTTCCAACACACTCACGCACTAAACATTCTCTTAACCAACCGACTATAATTCATCTTTTCCACATGAACAAACCATCTCAACATACTTTTATTTATTCTCTCGATTTACACTTTCTTTCAACAACCACAATCTTAATACGTTCATCCTCAATTTACATCAAATTCTTCTCACACCTAGCGCGCCCTAAGTTGTCCATCTGAAAGCAGAGTCAAAAACCCATACTTCTTATTTCAGACGATAGTTCTACTATACAATAACACAGGTAACAACATACCTCATGCAACTCTAGCGCACTCCAGAATTAGTCCTTTTACATTCAACGATTTAATTGCACCAGCCCACCTTCCTGCATTCAAACTTTCCTACTATCACTCTGCATCATTGTTCCTTTCTCATCCAACATCATACCCTAAATATTTAAACTACAGAATTGTTCCAGCGCTTACCATCTAACATTACTTCACACTGAGGGCTATCCTCACTCAATCTTAGCCATAACTTACTCTTATCTCGTATCATTTTCAACCCCCTAATTTTACACCCTGCAAATCCTTCCTCTACAATCTTCTGCAAACTCTCTCAGATTCGCAAAAACCAAATATCCGCATATAATAGGTAGGGTACCTCCACTCATCTCATTCTCCACATTTCTAACGGCATTTCCTGCCCACCCCACCTCTACTTCGTTTCATACCATCCTATATTATAAAATTGAATAACAAGGAAGACATAAACCTGTCTTACTCCGCTTACTAATAACTAAACACATCACTTTGACACATTTTATTCTTCACACGCCCTCAACTATCCTCATACATACTTTTGATTCCATTCAGAAGCTACCACAAACCATCATATATTAACACTGCCATAGAGCCTTCCCTATAACCTATCATACGCCTGTTGCAAATCCATAAAACCTAATAACAATTTATTCTTCTTGTTTTTTTTTCTCCTCGTATTTCTCAACTCATTTGTTTTCACATGTAAGATTTGGATCCACACCATCTCTACCATCCTCAAAACAGTAAAAATGAGGTAAACAGAGGGAAATGAACAGTTTTGGAAGGAGGAAATGAATGTGGACTTTACAAGGGAATAGGAAGCTCTGTTAGAAGAAGCGCGGAAGGTTAAGAATGAGAATAAAGGGAACCTCTAGAATAAATGAATATAGGGATGGTGCTTTTGTAAACTGATGAAATGGATGTGAGGAGACTGTGGAAGGAACACTTCGACATCTGCATAATATGGCAGTAATGACGAGTGTAGTATGTGTTAGGGTTTTTGATGGTGGAATAGGTAATTTTGGGGATGAGGTTATTAGCAAGGGAGGTAATGGGTATTTAATGTAGAAAGTTGAAGAATGGTAATCTGCAGGTATAGATGAATTCTGGTGAAATGATCAAGAAACGGAGGCGAGATGGTGATTGGATTGGATTTTGGAAATTGTGTAAGAAACGTTTATGGAGGTATAGGTTCAAGAGATTGAGGAGAGCACTAATAGTACCTTATATAAGGGTAGTTGAGATAAGGTAACTGTAGAAAATTATAGGGGAATAAGTTAATTGAGTGTTGTGGGGAAGAATATGATGCTGGTCTTTTGGTCAAAGGTGGCGTGAGGACTGAAGGCTGGATTGGTGAAGAAGGTGCGTTTTGGAGTGGTATATAACGGTAAGGAAGTAAGGGGAACTGTAGAAATTATAGGGGAATAAGTTTATTGAGTGTTTGTAGTGGAAGATATATGCTGGTAGTGTTGGGTCGAAAGAGTGCGTCGAGTGACTGAAGGGACTGATTGTGAAGACAAGGTACGTTTAGGACGTAGCTCTAATTAAGAGAAATAATATAAAGCTAATATAATAACTTTGGGCCAAGTACTCGAAGACAGTCTACACTGGTCCAATTATTATATGAAGCCTCAATGATGACCAGCAAATGAATAATTTGCGTTGTTTATTTTTAACCATCGTACTCTCCCAACTCCCAAAACACAAATTTGTTAAATTCACATGATTTACTAAGCAATGTTTAACTGACTGAGATGAACTGCTAATCATAATTCAATAATAATTCTTATGTATTTAGGTTTTATAATTTTTTGTATTATTTATTACTATATCTTATTATTTAAGTATGACTTTGAGACGGTAGGTACTTCCTTGTTTACAAACCTGCAAAGAAAAGAAAAGCTTTATTAATATTTCACAGAGGTAAATTGTATTTGTACGTTACGACTACAGAAAGTTTAAGCAATCTATATTGCTTTGAACTTTCACCTCCTATACTTGGTGTTAAAGTTTTCACTACATTCTCCACACATTATTCACAAAAATTCCAACCTGTTATAGAATATAAAATCACTTAATCAAATATTAAATTTGATAATTCATTTATTTTCAGTCAAAACTTTCTACTCTTATATGTGTGAAAACTTGTGCAATGTTCAGTTGTATTCCATCTCGTATAATTTATTTGCTTTTGTAGAGTTTGCATATCGTACCAGTGTTGTTGTCATTCAATTGTTTTTTCCCTTTTGTCATAAATTTATTCGATGTACATTGAGGATCAACATTAGTGTTTATTAACCATAAAATTCATAGCGTGGCAAATTAACCTTTTGAATTTTTTTTTTGTACCGGTTATTAGCCGATTAACCGTTGCTCTTCTAAGCTAAGAATTTTATATAGCAAAGGAAATAAAAACTTTTTTTTTTTTGCAATATTTGTTCAATAGAAGAACTAAAACGTTCATTTTATAACGTACAATTTTTTCCTTCAAAATATAAAAGAAAGTTTCTTTAATGTTTTGATTTGTTTTTATTTACAGCTTTATAGCATGTGGTTAACAGTTTAATTTGAGTTTTGTTCCTCAATTAATAGGTAAAATAATTTTTTTTAAAACACATTGACTCTGCTATTTTAGAAAAACGTGATCATATTTTGGTTATGAATAAGCCCACCGTCGAGAAACCTCTCTCTTTGCCTCGACAGTGATTGATTTTACTGTTTATTGTGTAGTTTATTGTAGCAGATTATTGCAGAGTGATTTCGTTTTCTTCTGTACATTTTGACATTTTGCATAAAATGTGTTTCTTTTCACTTTTGTAATAGACCCAAGTATGAATTTTCCTTTGTTTTTGTTTTTAGGCTGCAGAAGTTTCAAAAACCATATCTGATTTTATTTAATCAAATGAGTATTGTAAATATTTAAACACACGAACATCATATGATTAGTTTTGTTGAAATAAATTTACACACATTTTGGTGGTCTTGAGACCTATTTGTTTACAACTTTTCAAATAATGAGACATGAAATATAATAAATATTTAAAATGCTATATTTGATAGTCTTTACCCGGATTTATGAAGTTCTTGAGACAAGGTTACTATATAGTTTCAAATATTTTCAATATTTCTTGAAAATATAAAAGAATTTAATATAATTTGGGATATCCAGGAGAATAGTGTATGAAACACTTTTATAATAATAAGTTCAAATTTCATAAGCACTCGATACTTTCAGAAACTTTGATAAGATAAAATTTTTGTCTATAATTAAGTTTGATGAAGTAAAAATTTGCTAAGACCCAGTGTCGATTTGAAGTCATAGGACCTTACTTGCCGATCAAATTTTGAAAAGCAAACTTAAGTAATGACGGGAGTCCGTGCAATGTACACATTAAACACTACTTTTTACACTGCTTTGCTAACGTTCTTCGGATTATTATTGTTTTGGAGTTTTTAAATTCCCTATTAGTTCTAATACCCCCCCCCATATATTAATCCACGGGTATTATCCAATTCTAGGAGGGAAACTCCAGAAAGTTTCTTCGTAGAGTCTGCATAAGGGGTAAAAGGGCGTCTTTAAACATGCGAGTCAATCATTCCACCAATAATGTCAGGGTAGTGTATATATTTTTGTTTTTTTAATTCTTTTCTTCGAATATTTATAGCCGTCTCTTTTTTTTCTTTCATAGGTTAAAGAAGCGGAAGCAGTTAAGTTTCAGATGCAGTTTATACAGTTCTTGAGATCAAGCACAGATGCTTTGAAAAAAGAAAGAAAGCCTCGAAAAAAGGCAAAGAAAGCAACTCAATAATAAATCATTCATTTATTTTGCTGTTCCACAAGGAAGAGTATGAGCGATGAAGTCTCGGGTCGGTTGCAATCCCTTTTTGACAAATTATATTATTTATTATTTTTGTTTTTTATTTTTAAAATGGACTTTATTGCCAATCCAAAAAAAAAACAATTATTCTTATATGAAATTATACTTTGATTACACATTTCGATTGACTTATTCTTCTATATCTTCATGAAGATTTGTAGTTATAGGACACAACCTACTGGTTTTTTGAGGTCGGTCGATCACTAATCAGTTTCTCTGAGCTGGTATGAACTCTTACTTAAGAATTGAACGCCATCGACATTTAAATGAAACTTTACATTTGGTTTGATGTGGTTGGTTGTCCTGTAATGTTCAGGACTGGGAATGCCTATCAGAAAGTAATTTCCCCGACTCTATTTTCAAAGCTTGTACATTCTTTGTTTTTTGTTTATTATTATTAAAGTACTTTATCAAAATACTTTTTTTTTTATTACCTCCATTTTTTATTATTATTATTATTATTATTATTATTATTATTATTATTATTATTAAATTATCTGAGTTATTATTATGTATCATTATCTCCTTCTTCCCCCCCCTACCCGGTCCCACCTCCGCCCCCCAATCCCTCAAGATGGGGGTATGGTGCGTGACATGCAATTGGAAAAGAAAGTGTTAAGTAGAAGAATATGACCAAGTCGAAAAGAAAGCAGAAGCCTTACCGGCCCGCCTCTATACTACTTATTAGTGAGAACATCCGTCGCAGTCGAAAATCCACGCCTAAGAGCTTTACGGGACCCGCGGACGGACCCTCACTGATGGCAGTATTCGTCAAGTGTAGGGGTTCAATCCCTGAAGCTCCAGGTGGCCCACAACCATACCCCCCCCACAAAACCTCCTCCATTCATCCATCTTTATTCTTCTTCATCTACCTTTTTCTCCCCAAGACTGGGGGTAAGGTGATAACATGCTCGGAAAAGAAAAGTAGTAGAAAATGTGAAAAAGTCGATACAAAAAGCCTTAGCGCCTCTGTACCATTAGTAGTAAGAACTCGGTGCAGTCAGAAATCCAAACTAGACTGGAGCGACGGACCCTCACTAAGGTAAATCGTCAGTGTAAGGGTTCAATCCCTTTGGCCCAGGTGGGCAACAAACCCCTACGTAACCGCCATTTCTCTCCTATAGCATTTATTTCGCTTGCCAAACTCATTTCTTAATCTGTAGACATTCGTTACTGACTCGATCCACTTCTTTCTTCGGTCTCTCCAGCGTCGGTTCCCAACACACTCGCACTATACATCCGCTTAAAAACGACTATCATTCATCCTTTCCACATGACCAAACCATCTCTCAACATATTTCATTTATTTCTCGTTTACCCATTTCTTACACACACAACTTCTCTAAATAAGTTCATTTCCTCATTTTTATAACATTCTTCTCACACTGGCACGCCCTAAGATTGTCCTTGACCATTGAACTTAAGATCTGTCTTCTTATTCGTTGACCATAGTCTACTAATATACAATAAACACGGTAAAACATACCCTCATGTAAAGACCTAGCGCACTCAAGCTTAGTCCACTTTACATTACAACCAACGCTGTAATTTATGCACCAGCCACCTTCTGGGATTCAATTTTTCTTACTAACAACTCTGCATTTATACGTTTCCCTTCTCATCCAACAATACCCTAAATTTTAAACTCAGATCATTCTTGTTTCCAGCTGTTCAACCATCTAACATACATTCATCTGGGTAACTGGTCTCACTACACCATAACCTTAACTCTCATCATCGTTTATTTCAAACCCTCCTTTTACACACCTGCTATAATCTCTTCTACAATTCTCTCAATACTATATTCAGATTGCCACACAAACCCAAGTCATCGCATATAATGAGGTAAGGACCCTCCACTCATCTCCATTTCCTTCATTCTAAACTAATTTCTGTCATCCAGCTTAATTCTTTCATTAATCTCAGTCATATTATCCAACTTGAATACCAAGGAGACATCACACCTGCTCACGCTATTACTACTAAATCAATCACTTTTGACACCTTTATTCTTACACACCTCAGTATCGTCATACATACTTTGATTCCCTTCAGAAGTATATCACTAACACCTGCCCATAGAGCTTCGCCTATTAACCCTATTTACGCCTGTTTCAAATCCTACCTAATACAGTTTTATTCTCCCTCATTTTCTCGATCATTTGCTTCAATGTAAAGATTAGATTCCTTACACTCCTAAACGACCTTGTCTACATTAAAATAACTACTCAGTCCTTCTTTCCACGCGACGCACTCTTTCGACTAAAATTACAGCATATGTCTTCCTACCAACACAATAAATTCCCCTATATTTCTAACAAGTTTCCTTTTATTCCCTTACAACTTATATACAGGGTAATATTACTGCTCTCCTCCAATCCTTTCGAACTATCCCTCCATAAAGCTTTATTACACAACTTCCAAATCCATTCAATTCACCATCTTGCCGTTCTTGATCATATTCACCAGTATTTTTCTATACCTGCAGATTTACATTCTTCAACTTTCTCACTCACCATTACTTCTTGATATTCTCATCCCAAAATAAGCCTGATTCTTCTTGCATCCATAACCCACACACATTTCACTCTCACCTTTTATTACTGCCACATTATACCGATTCTTCGTCAACAGTGTTCTTTCCACCTCTCACTCCATTTCATCAGTTTTAAAGAACCATCCCTATTCATTATCTATGAGCGGTTCCCTTATCTCTCATTCTAACCTTTCGCGCTTCCTTCAGAAGAGCTTCCTATTCCTAAGTCCCCATTCATCCTCCCTTCCAAACTGTTCATTTACCTCTTCTTTCTCCTACGTATGCACGTATTTTAATATTCTTTTTTCCTCCTTATAAATTCCAAGCATCTTTCTTTTGAAAACTTCATCATTTGCATTTAGTACATTCAACACGCTTCTTTTTACTTTTATCCGCTTTGTATCAACTCTTCATTCACCACTCACTGTTAACATTCTTACTTCCTATTTAGCAATCCACATATTTCTTTGGCACTGCCTAACATTGCTTCCTTCATTTGCTCCCGAGATTAGTTCAGTTTCTTTCAAATTGCACTGATTATTGCGAGCGTTCTTTACATACTTTCCTATATCTTGTTCGCTTATTTTTCTCCTTATATTTTACCATCACTTCTTCCGTATCACTATCCCCCCCTACCCACCCACCCCCCCTTCCCAGCGCCCCCCCCCACCGCCCCCCGCCCCCCCATCACCCCACCCTCCGCATCTACGCCCCACTCAACTTATTTTACATAGAAATAATATCCGATAATCCCATTCTATTACCCTCAACTGGATTTTAAGTCAACTCATACTTCAAATCTTGACATCACCAAAATCCAATCATCCTTTCAGCTTCGGATACCATCTCTACTACCAACTCGAGTATACTTATGGATACTCTTGTGTTTTAAGAAAAGTATTATGACCTTTATTCTCGCCGCCTCTGCCAAACTCTACACCTCTTCCTCAGACATTCTTTCACTGACTCAATCACTTTTTTTCGGTTCCCAGCCCGGGGTGTTCCCAACACACTCGCCACAAATACATCCGCTTAACAACGAACTGTCATTCATCCTTTCCATATGAACAAACATCTCAACGTACTTTCATTTGTTTTCTCATTTACCCCTTACATCATACAACTTTGTAATACGTTCATTCCTCATTTTTATCAATTCTTTTCACACCTAACACGCCTCTAAGATTGTCCATCTGACACGATTGAACTTTTAGATCTTACTCTTTATTTCAGCACATAGTTCCACTTACATTAACACAGGTAACAAAATACCTTCCTGAAGCCTAGATCACTCAAGACTTATTCTCTTTACATCCACCAACGATTTTATTGCACCAGCCACCTTCCTGCCATCACAACTTTCCTACTACACTCTGCATTTTCATCCGTTCCTTTTCATCAAACATATTCCTAAATATTAAATTCAGACACTTGTTTTAGCTGCTCACTCTCTAACATAACTTCACACCGAGGAGTGTCCTCATTCACAACACTAACCTTACTCTTATCTACGTTACTTCAAACCCCTCCTTTTCCACCTGCAAATTCTCTTACCAATCCTCTCAAACCTCCTTCAGATTCACCACACAAAACCAAATATCCGCATATAATAGGTAGGCATCCTCCACTTCCATCATTCTACAACATTTCCTGTCACCCTCTAATCTCTAATTCTTCAATACCGCCATCCATATGAAAATTGAATAACAAAGGGGACATAACACATCCTTGCCTCACTCTGCTAATAATATTAAACCATTCACTCAAATACATTTATTCTTACACACGCTTCACTATCGTCATACATACTTTTGATGTCATTCAAAAGCCTACCCAACATTACATTAGTAACACCGGCCATAGGGCTTCCCTATTAATCTATCATTTTCGCCTGTTTGCAAATCAAAAAACCTAAATACAATTTATTCTTCTTCTCCTTATTTTCTCAATCACATTTGTTTCAATGTAAAAGATTTGATGCACACACCTCTACCACTCTTAAATGCACCTTTGTTCTTACCAATCAGTCCTTCAAGTCACTCGCGTACTCTTTCGACTAAAATACCAGCATATATCTTCCCTGAACACTCAATAAACTAATTCCCCTAAATTCTACAGTTCCCTATCTCCTACCCTTACAATAAGGGTATAATATACTGCTCTCCTCAATTCCCTCGGAACATACCCTTCATAATCGCTTTATTACACACTTCAAATCCATTCAATCACCATTCGCCTCAGTTCTTGATCATTTCCCCAGTTTTCATCTATACCTGCAGATTTACCATTCGTTAACTTTCTCATCTTACCCATTACTCCTCCTTGCTAATGCTCATTTCAAAAATACCTATTCCTTTTGCACCATCAAACCACACACATTCACTGATCACCTTTCATTACTGTTAATATTATACAGATTCTCGAAGTGTTTGAAAATTTTACATTTTTTACTGTTTTTAGTGGGACAATTTTTAAAAAACCTGTTTTATCGGTTGAAATAAAAAGTTTAATCATAAGTTTCTTTTGCGTTAAACAATTTATTTAGCATAGTTACTATAAAACATTAATGTTGAACCGTTGATCTATTAGTTTCCACTGGTAGGTGGATTTGTTCCTATGCAGTGGAACAACATATTGATGCCGACTGTTTCTTGTTCGGGAGGATATAAGCTATAACATCATGAGAAGTTGTTTGAAAAAGTTACACTTTGTAATTGTTACTTCATTTGAACAGGACACATGCAGGAGTTCCAGGTAGCACGGTATAAAATCTGGAAAATGGTAGTGTTTCCGGGTAATACCCGAACCCAATTTTTTTTTACCAACAATAGTGGATTTTCTTGAAGGAAAATATGCCACCAACTGAATCCGAATTACGATTTCTAGTTGTGAAAGTGCAATTACGCCAACTAACCGCGCTTCCGCTCTATGAAAGCTAGCGTTTTTTGTTTTTGAGGGCTATAGCCTGCAATTACCCCCTCCCCTTCAGCGAAGGAGGGGCGGTATATTGAGAAGGCATGAATCTACCGGGCCCAAGTGCCGCCCCCCCTACCGCGATTATCAGTTTGATACCGAAGGAAGCCAGGAGAACAGAGTGAGGCTGAGAAGAAGGCAACAGTGGCATCAGTGGTGCACGGTGAAGCATGGTTCGACAGCGGGGAGGAGAGGAATTCCTAGAATGAGTGGTAGGTGCTGAGCTGAGTGCCATTGGGAAACTGAGTACGGTGGTAGTGAAGGGAAAGAGTGAGCAGAAGAGAAGGCATAGGCAGATAGTAGGTTGTGGATGAAGAGGAACCAAAATATTCGAAGAAGAAAGGCGTTTGCGAATCCCTTTCATATCAGTATATTCGCAGTGGACCATACGAAGAAAGCAGAACCGCTTTCGTGCAACCGGTGTGAAGAAGGGAATGATTGTTTTGCAGAGGATTGGCCTCAATGCGCATGGAATGGTTGAATGCATGAGAAGTTGATGGAGCAGACAGAGGGTCGAAATTCGATGCGCGGAAAATGCCTCTGCGATGAAAAGTGTTTACTCTAGTGAGGCGATGACGTTCAATTGGCAAATGGCGAAAACATACCCAAATGACGAACAACTGTGGGCTAGCGTCACATATGACCGGATGTCCTTACAAAGATTGATCGAGTAGTGGTTGATGAGTGAATGATAAACGATCGGTTGACCGTGTTGTTGGGCGGTTGATCAGGGACTTGCAAAACATCACTAAAGGACGAAGCACTTTCGGCAAGTGACGACCATACGGAGATGTCGTTGCAAAGAGGATCAACCTGTGCGAAGTGAGTGAGTGATTGGATGATAGGTTGATCAAATGGCTGGTCGGTTGACCGGTTTGAGAGTTGTTCAATCGGTTGATCGATTTGTTTAGCGGTTGATCGAGTGGCTGGTGGGTTGACCGGTTTGAGAGCTGTTCGATCGGTTGATCGATTGTAGAGCGGTTGATCGGTGAGCTTGCAAAGCATCTCTACAGGACGAAGCACTTTGGGAAAGTGTCGACCATACCGAGATGCCGTTACAAAGAGGATCAACCTGTGCAAAATGAGTTGATGAGACTTGCGGCCTTCCAGCTGGCGGAAGTGACGGACCGCGAGAGAGGATGAGTGATGAATCCACACGCCAATCAGGTGTTGTTGGAGGACCCCTCCGACCGCGAAATCGAAGGCATTCCTGAAGGCATGAAGATGGACCAGCGAAGGAGAAGAAGCCAAGGCCTCCATGACGGAGTGAAGATCATTAGAACAGCCCCTCTTCTTCGAGAGAAGACATAAGGGGGGCCAGGTGACCAGAAGTAGCAACGAAGGGAAAATACGCGGCGTAGCGAACGACAGAATGGCGCGAGGATGTTGTGCAGACTGTGGCTAGCAATAGGCGGCGAGAGAGTAGAAAATGAAGGTTGGAAAGGAGGTAGTATGACGGTGTGGCAATAGCAGGTCTGAAAGCTAGGAGATGTTGCACAGGAAATTGAGGACACAGCGAATCTGGCATGCTTGCCAGGGGAAGTAAAGAGATGAAGTATGAACAGAAAAGAGTGTGTTACTGTTGTGAGAGAGCATTATGGAAAACACAAAAACATTGATATATTATATTATATATATATTTATATTATAATTTATATATTATATATATAATATATATTATATATATATTATATATATATATATATATATATATAATATTATATAATATTATATATATATATAATATATATATATATATATATATATATATTATATATATATATTATATATATATAATATATTTATATATAATATATAAGGGCTACACTTGTGCACTGTAGCCCCACACACCACCAACCAAAACCCCCTTCCGACCAAACTTACCCCAAATACTCAACATACTACAATTCAAATATTAATGGCTTAACATA
>JABUQX010073108.1:0-37067 GCA_015478945.1 Trachelipus rathkii
AACTAAAAGATATAGTGGAATCAGGCGTATAATTGTTTTTAGGGGGTTCGAGCCGAGGTGGGACAGAGGGGGGGGACGTTTTTCATTCCCGTAGGGGAGGGCGGAGGAACCCCGCGACACCCAATACCAAAGAGCGGGGGTTCCCGGAGACCCTCCCGGAGGGGGGGAAATAGTCCAACGCCGTACCAATCGGAGGCGTAGAGACCGACTCTGGACTCATTCGTTTTTACCCTGGGGTAATTCCTTTTAGTTAAAAAAAATAAAATCTTTTTTCATACATAGATTTATATGCTGCTTCGAAATATGTTACTAGTTTTCTTGTAAATCTTAATTTGGAAACTATAAAATAAAAAATAAAAAAAAATGTAAAATTTTTTTTTAAATATTCCATACAAATTTCAATCGCTGATTCCAATATGTTATCAGTTTTCTTGATCTATCTTAGTTTTCGAGATATCAAGCGGGTAACTTTTTTTTTTTTTTCACCATATATATATATATATTATACTATATACTATATATTATATATATATATATATATATTATATATATATATATATAATATATATATATATATATATATATATACTATATATATATATATATATATTATATATACTTATATATATTATATATATATACTATAATATATTTATATATTATATATATATATATTGGTTAAGTATTAGTATCTTGCTAAAGTTTCAGTTAACACCAGTGGAAGAAGAATATGAAAGCAGTGTTTCTTTCAGGCAATTTTCTCCGGGGAGGCTTTAGCAGAGATCGGGGGGGGGGGGGGAATGAGTCATACATAAGTTACATAAAATTAAAGGATAATGATGATTCTTAATTGTCCCTTTGTTAGTTACTCGTCTTACTAATTAGTAATATCCGAATATAACCAAATCTTAGTTGTTAAAAATATACGCAATCTAATTTGTGAAATTTTATTGGGCAAGTTAGAATTAATAAAATAACTAAGGGTAGAAACATTATTAATGAGAGAATATTACAATTAAAAATAAATAATAGTATGACGGGTATATGGACTTTTTCAATAAGGAAGTCAGAATCGTTTTGTTAAAAATAAATAACTTATATACTATTATAATTATGTATATATCACTTTATCTATAAATTTTCCTAAGAACAAGTCTATTGGATCTAATATATATATATATAGTCTATATTATATAATTATTTATATAGTTATATATGTATATATTTATATATTATATATATATATATATATAATATTTAAATATATGTAACTACTAATATATAATATAACCTTCCGTAGCTGATAGCCGACGTTAGATTACTAAGTAGTTATAGGGTATTAATGAAAGTTAAGTTTTTAAAGGACATCGTAATACGACAAGTTTTCTTCGTCGCATACAAGTCTACTGTTTTTTTTCTAGAAAATCCTCAGTTGGAATCCTCAGACCCTCGATGCTTATCTCCTACCAGCTATGCTACTTGGAAGTGTTTCTGGTCCGGCCTTATAATTTCTTGTACTGATAACTTAGGTGTTCGGCGTTACTAGTAATGAGACGCACCATTGAAGATCTTCTTCTAAACTGATTGGCTGTCGTTACATTGGAAATGACAGCGAAGGATTTCACAGACGGCTTTTGTAACTCGACATTTCCAGGCGCGTCCGCTTCCTTATATTTCGACAACTTGCTGACTTTCATCTGCTTTAAATATTATACGTTTCGAGCATGGAATTGATGATGATCATAGAATGTGAACTGATTTTCAGGTGCAATTAAAGTCATCGGGAATCTGTCACATTAAATTTTCTCTACTTCTTCAATATCGGTAATATTTGTTAATCGTACTGAAACGTCTCAAAGCGACTAGCAAAGTATCAAATGTATACCTACATTGATTTTTCGTGAACTGTCTTTAATTTCTTGGTATTGCACTCAATTCCGCAAAGTATATCTTCATCCTTTAAATGCATTTTTCTTATCTTCATTCAGCAAAATCGAAGGCGCTACATGTTCAGATGCAAAAGTTCCTCATTATTTCAACGAACGGTTTTTCTGTGAGTACTGATTGAGTACCGCACACTGATTAGCAATTAATGTTAATTGCAGGTTGCAATTTTGGTTCCATGTATTAGGGGATGATTTTGGTCGATAATTGAAAGTCCTTCTTTTGCAAAGCATGGCTAAGATAAGAGAGTGCACTAAGGAGTTCATTCATTAAATAAAATAGGTGACAAGGAAACTCTCATTTCTGATTTCCAGACAAGTATACCATCTGCAAGGGTGATAACAAGGTCTCTCTATTTTATGGATAATGCCCCGCTTTCCCCGCACCGCAAAGCCCAAAATCAAAATTGACTTTTTCAAGCTCCTGAAGAAGTCAATTCCCATCTATGCTATAGATATACTGAGACATGCTCACTTCAATGATACTCTGGAATCTTGAGTGATTGGATATTCGTTTAGTGAACTGAATATGAAAAATATTGTTTTTTCTTTTTTTTTTTGGCACTTTTTAACACGGTTTGTAAATGTCTTTCAAATATAAAAAAAACTTTTGAATTTCTGATTTTTTTTTTTCCTGCAGGAGGCTGCTGCCAGGGGCAATATATGTGCTCTAACAGTGTATATAGTGACCTTCTAAGTAAGCCATATCTGAAATGCTTTTCTTAACAGATCTCAATCTTGAAGACATCATTGAGACATCAACCAGATCAATCCTATATACAGCGAAAATAAGTAGTTGGCTAATAATTATTTAAATCAACGATGCAAGTCAGCTGTCCGTTGATCAATAGAATTTGCAATAGTTTTTCTGCTTCGTTTCCATTGGGGGTATTTTAACAATTGAAAAGAACTTTTCTACGGGATTTTTACTCCTTGACTTACTCTACACAAGCATTCTATACTACAGCTCCATTTCGCCTTAAGAAAGAATGCGTTGAAATCTTAGACGGAGAACTCTTGTTTTATCTATTATGTTTTTGTTTAACTCATTCTTGTCAATGAACTGTTACGCTCATTACAACCTAGACAGTTAGTTCACACAGGCAGTCGTCCTTGACTCTGTCGATTCGTCCTATAAATTCTGTTTGTTCTCGCATGTATTTTTACAAAATCATTCAGTTCAATTTGTCAAAATATCTCTTCCAATAAGACTGTGATTAACAACACGTCTTCCTTTACCAAAAATACAACCCTCGCAAATGTATTTTTTTATTCTTTCCTATTTAAGTCTCTTTCATTCTGCTGAACAACAATTTTTGAGGTGACTGATGGGTTTCATAGCCTGTGCCTCCTGGTTGCCTCACTCCTTCTCCCCTCCCTCGAAAGTCTTCATGCTTTCTCTAATTTTCATTTTTTCCCTAAATCTTTATTTAAAAGTTTTGATGGTGAATGGAACGGTTATAAATACCCCGCCTGTCTTTTGTAGAACATTTTGCAATCATTTTGTCATAGTAACATTTTGGCATATGTTTACAAAACTCGATCTGTCGCGCGTTTTTCTTGTCACTCGATGCTCCAGCAGCTATATTGTTGTTCCAATTTGATTTATTGTAGTATGCGTTGTTCTCTTGTTTGGTAGCATTCGACTTTTTGCGGAATGGTTGAGCTGCATTGATTCCTTGCACACACTCTTTACTTTTTCCAGTTATTCTTATTACAATCAAAGTAGGCTTTTCAATTTGTGATAAATCCACTCTGTTTGCGAAGATCTTCCCTTCTGGCTTTTTTACTAGGCATCCATGCTGCTCTGTGCGCTTACCTGAAGATACAGAGTCTTAATTGTTTCTCCTCCATGATCCAAATAAGCAAGACAGGGGTACTATGAAAAGTTTTAGAAAAAGATAGCGCTCAGGCTATATAATATACTATATAACGTATATATTATAGCTCTATTAAGCTATAGTATCTATATACTTATTATTTATATTAGCTATACCTATCTATATATATACTTATATATATATAATTATACTTAATATTATTATATATTTACCCTATATATAATATATAATTATATATATATATTATATATATAATAGTATTTATATATATAATATCTATATTCATATTATTATCTACATATCCTATCTATGCCTGAAATCTGGAATATAATATATATACCTATAGATATAGTATATAATACTACATATATATATATATATATATACCTATTTTTATATTTAATTAATACAAACTCCAATTAACTATGATCCTATCCTAGTATATCTCTAGTACTACCGCTTTATATACTATCAGTATATTATTAGTCTATACTATTATATATTATGCTGTACTACCAGATATATCAGTGTATATACTATTACTATATACTTGAGTCATAAAACCCAGTTAGTCATTAAACTTTTAACAGCCTCACCTGATTCTTCCACTTTTCTGATCCAATTTTGATACCATAACGGTGCAAGATCCACAAGCCCCTTCATTGCAGCCCCTCTTTGTACCACACAACCGAACTGCATTATTTAGATTTTAAGTAAAGGAAAATTTGTAATAAATTTTGTATATAGACATACTATGTCGTGTGATTTTCCAATTATTTAATTGACTACTCTATATATATACTATAAGTATATATTATATATATATATATATAATATAATTATATATATTATATATATATATAATATATATATATATAATATAATATATAATATAAATATATATTAATATTATATATAATATATATATTATATATAATATATTATATATATATATATATATATTATATATATATATATATATATTATATATATATCTATATAATATATATATATATATATAATATATATATATATATATATATATATTATACGAGTATATGATATAATATATATATTATATATATAGATATATCTATACTATCTATATATATATTATATATATAAATATATAATTATATATTATATATATTATAGATATATATATAATATATATAATATATAATACATATAATATATATAAATATATATATATAAGAATATATATATAATATATATATATTTTATTATATATAATATATATATTAATAATATATATAATATATATATAATATATATTTATATATATATATATATATATATATATATATATATATATATATAATTATATATATAATATATCCTACCCGTGTACTAGTATAGTATAATGTAATGTGTTTTTAACTAGGTGACCACCACCCTACCACATTGGGCAGTGGGCATTTTCCAGGATGCGGCATAAAATATATATAGTTATACTATATATCTATCATACCTACTATTCTTATTATACTCCCTATATATTTATATACATTATATATAGTACATCATATATTATATATATATAGTTATTATAGCTAACCTTAATATATATATATAAATTGATATATATACTAATATATATATATATTCTTAACATACTGTATGATTTTCTCTATCATGGTGCTGTCACTCACTCGAACATCGGGTGGCCTTTTCTCAGAGGGGACATAAGAATTATAATTAATATATATATATCTATATTTCTCTATATATATACTAACTATATTATTACTACCCTAAATATATATTAGTATATTATATACTATACCTATACTAGTATATCCTATCTACTATCATACTATACGCCTATATTCAATATTAGATACTAAAGATCTTGATTTCAACCTTTCCTCATATTAATATTATATGCTATGCTCTCTACTGATCCTATATACTTCTAAGGAGCAAGAAGGTTTTATTATTTCTTGAAAATATTTATACTAATATACAAAATTAATAAATTATTTTTTTTAACGAAATGAATGGCGAACCTTTGGTTTCTGTTTTTTGCTTCCTGTTCTGGTTTTGTTTGCCATAACTTTTTCTACTCTTCCTCAGTTTTTTCAAGGTTTTTCCCGGGATATAAACTTAGTGGGAAAAACTACCGTTCCCCTGCAACCCTTGTCGCCTTCTGTGGTGTAAATATGTTTATCACTTATAAAACGCTACGCTGCGAGCGCTGAGTTCTACTGTATTAAATTCTAAAACTTAACAGCTCTTTATTTTTGCTTTTTATATTACTTATATATCTATTATATGTACTAGCTATCATACCTAACTAATATATATGATATTATATTCTGACTATGAATATATAGTATGACTAAGTAGCTGAATACTAGTATAGTATAGTATATTATAACTATATATTATATATTACTATTATATATATATATACCATAATCAGAAAGCCGGTTTTAAAGAGGAAGCACAGGAGGCCGGGCTCCTAAAAGAAAATAAAAGCAAATAAAAACAACTAATGTAATAAAGAAAATAATTCAAATTACTACTTATTTACCCCCTATATTAATAAATAATGGTTTAATCAATGTAACAATTGACCGCCCATAATACTTACATAAAATCATTTATTTTTTTCGCTGAAAACTCCATTTTTTCGATATAAGGATCAATTGACTGTGATGAATTTCGAATTTGCTTGCCTTCCGTATAAGACGCGTAATTAAAATGATTTCAAACAGTCGGTTGTATGCCGAAACTGGTAAAGAAACTGTAATTTATTAGTTGTTGTCTAGTTTCTGAGGAGTTTGTTCCCAGAGGCTACTCGAAAACGTCATTGGAAAACTGACTTCTCCAATATTGAGTCACCTTTCATTAAATAGAGTTGCTAGTGTTGCAATATAAAGTATGTAAGACAAATTAAAATAAAGCAAACTTAATTTTTTAAATTAAATAATAATATAAACCTTATTTAGTATATATATATGTAATAGTTCAAATAGAATATAATATAATATTTATTACAAATTTACTTATATCATAATATTATCTTTATTAACTTTATTGTATATATATATATACACTATATATTAATATTATACTTATAATATATTATATATTATGTATATTTATATATATGTTGTATAAATACGTTATATTATATATATATATACCTTATATTATTATTATACTACTACCTATAGTCTATATATATATATCTATATTATATAATATATTATACTTAGTTATTGTATATTGTATCTAGTCAGTACCTACTTATAAGTATCTACTATCTCGCTGTATATTATATGCTTTATATCCTCTATATCTGCTTATCAGGTACTATATTATATACTTATGTTACTGATATTACTAGCTAGTACTTATTGTTGAGACAACTTAACGTCACATTCAAGTAATATCATGAGCATCGTAAGGAAGCCCGCATGCTGTACGTCGGAGACTGTTCTTCCGAGCACGCAACTAGCCGCAAGGACATGCTCCATCTGCCAACTGTCACATACGCACCTGAGGTGCTTGTAAATTGTTGATACCTACCAATTCTCACCGAATTGGCCTATGTCAAATGACTATAATGACTATATTTTATGATAGCCCGAAACCAATCACAATCCCTCACCCCTTGTTCCCTGCACTTCCTGCATGTAATTAACTAACGCTTATGCCTACGTCCGTTTCTTTCCTTCCGGATTTCGTCTTTTCGTCGTCCCCAGACCCTCGCCCGATTTCCTCTTCCCTTTGTTCCGCTTCCTCCGCCCTCTGGCACGTCCCTGCCCCAATTCAGACGCCGTCTCTCCGCCCTCGCCTCCGGTCCCGCCTCCTCTCCTCCTCGTCAAACCCCAATTGTCTTATGCTAAATTGACTACCTACTATAACGCCGAGCTTCCAGTACTTAAAAACGAGCAATTTGGGTTCGTCAATATATTATATGATACCCAACCATCGCATAACGAATCTTACACCACTCCTTTCTTAAAGGTTGCAATCGAGTCACACTCAACAACGATCTCTGGCAGACTATTCAAATTTAACAACCCTATTACTAAGTGCATGCTTTCTTATATCAAAATGGAATGCTGTCTTTCTTTTCTTAATTTTTCTATTATGATCCCTGGTCTCCTGTCCGTGTTCTACTATGATAAATTTATTGGTCTCTGTATTAATCAAATAGATGTATAATTTTGTAGACTTGTATTTCATGGTCCGTGCTGGAGAATCGCGCCTTTCTACAGAATATACATTCTCTAACTTCTTTCGGCCTCTCCTCATAGCCTCTTTACCCTCAAACCAGGAATACCATCCTTGTTGTGCTCTAGCGTATGCAACTCATCTCTCACGCATATTTAAGTCTTTCTTTAAAAATAAGGGGCCCAAACTTTGTGTCACGAAACTACTAATTACTGGCTGCTAACCATAGCCTATAGTACGTTATTTTTACTTCTTAGCTCTCTTTGTACAGCAACTTCGGACGAATTCTATATTTATTGCACAGCATCTTATACCAGTTTATCATCTAGCTTTCTCAACACGTGATCCTAGCGTATTTTCAAATTTACTGCTTATAATCACAACTTGAATATCTTCTTCTCTTGTCCAACAGATCTCAAAGCCATCCGCCCATTCATCGTATCGTGTTAATTACTGTTTCTTTGACGTAACCTAGTGAACGAACCTTAATCATCTTTTTACTTAATTTCGAAATTCATACTCGTTGCCCTCTATCTTGTCCACCCAGGAGAGTTTATCAATGGTATTTGATGCTTATGCATCCTTCACTTTTCTAACTGAGGTGGCCACTTTAATATCATCTGCAAACTTATAAATATCTTGCATTTCAAGTCGCCTTGGGTCTATAATCATTTTATATATAGTGAAGAGAACAATTTAGTGCCGCCAGCACTGAACCCTAGTGGGGACACCCATCCTCTACAACTAATTTCCCGATGATGAATTTAATTCCCATTTTAGTTGTACGAACCGATCTGTTTCCTTTCGTCCGCAACTCACTTTTAACTCCAAAGCATGTAATCACTCCAGCCTATCCCAGCAATTGCAAAACTTTTTCATCAGCCTAATGTCGCGCTGGCAACCTTTATTCTAATAGCTTACTAAAGTCTCAAATATGACATTATCTCACCTGAATTCTTCCGGTCATGGCACGTCAGTAATTGGTACTTCTAGAGGTTCAAATCAGGTTTGTTCTGATCTTTGACTACCCCTTTCTGAAACCGTGCTGGGAGCAGTCATGACAAGTACCTTGTTATCTTCTAAGTATTTCTCTATACTGAGCTTTATGTAACTTTCTTTCCAGAACTTTGACAACACAGAGAATGTTAAGCTAACTGGCCGTATAAATTTGCCCCTAAATTTAGCTGCAAATATGTTTCTTCAAATAAAATAGCAACAAAACTAATGGCCTGTTCCAGTCAATGGGCTGGTACCCTCACCCAAATGTTTATAGGGAGATCGCTTAAAAATTCGAATATACAGTGGGCTATTGCATATGGCTGATACTACCCTCTCTTTCAGAATTACTATCATATTATCCTTCATCAGGCCGGCTGCAGCTTTATCCTGGAATCAATATAGGGTTTATAAACGTTGTTAATAATCTTTTACCCGTAATTCAAATCCTTTCGGGTAAGCTACTATTCATGTTACATGCATACGAAGAAACTATTAGTGTTCCTGCAACTTATTAGTCGGGTAATCTTTCCTCTGTAAAGCACTGAGCAAAATAAAGCTTTGAAAAATGTCTATGAGAGCTCCTTATCTGACAACATAAATTTTTAAATCAATTTTAAAATTGATAAGCCCAATTTGAGACCTCCTTACCTATCCTAAATTGATCTGATTAACTGGAAATCCTTTTCAGGTTTCTAGTGAGAACCTATCTCATTGCTAAAGTTAATGTTCTGCCTCTTCTTTGCCTTCTTATTGCTTGGGTTAAGTTTAGTGTCTTTCTTTTCGATAAGAAATACTATACATAATTACTCTATATACTACTAATATTTATATATATATAATTATATTTACTATAATTATCTCTATATATATAATTATATCATATATATATTATATATAGTATACTATTAATATATATTATAATACTTAGTACCGTTATTATATTTATATATACTATCTTTTTCCCTTCCTTCTCTCCCCCGCATTTTCTCCCTCCCTCACCCGCCCCGTCCCTCCTCTCTCCCCCCCCCCTCCTCCTTGCTCTTCCCCACGTCTCCCTCGATAACTCCTTCCCCTCCCACACTCCTCCCGCACCCTCGTTCTTTCTTACGTCTGCCCCCAGACCCGCCTCACTTTCCCTCTTCGCTCGGCCTCTTCCACGCCCCTTTGCCCGAGAGAGGAGGAGAGAGAGAGAGAGAGAGAATCGAGTCCATTGTCAAGCCATTATGAGAGAAACTTTTATGAAATAATTGATATCATCATTCAGGTGAGGCAAGATTCTCAAATTTATCGTCCATAAATTCCTATAGTTAGGGAATCCCACAAATTTCTCTAGCCCAAAACAAATTTCCTGAAGAAGCCTTAGAGTTCTTTAATGGCCATATAATGGTACCTTTGTTTTTGACAGATCATCTTTTACGGGTAATGAATTAACCGTGTGATTTATGGACCAACCACAAACTGTTAATCCGAATTTGGAACACAGGACATTCAATAACTAATTTTAAAAACATGATTCGCAAGCTGGGTTTTACCTGAATTTTTAATGAGGACTTTTTAAGTCTGATCGCCATTCCAGCAACAACCGCGCATCTAGTCGTGAAAGGAGATTGCTTTCTGTCTCCTAAATCGTATAAAAAACATCCTCCGAAACTGCAACGATGAGTCAGGGCATGATCTGTCAAATATGGCCTCTTGACCTTTCCATAAGAAACAGAATTTTATTAAGTTTATCAGAATATATCCATCTGGTATGAAAATACTATAAATTTAAGTTGCAGAAGAAAAAGGAAAGAGGAGATTAGATCTTTTCAAGTTAGCTCATAGTGGTGAGTATCTTTCATACGTTCATTTTCTAGTATATTGAGTTACGTATATATGTAGTTAATATATATATATATATATATTTATACTTATTACTACTATATATATATATAGTATATATATCATTATAATATATATATACGTATTTATATATATATTATAGTTATATATTAGAATCTTATATATTTAATAAACTTAAATGAATGTTTGCCTATATATATACACGATACGCCATTATGCACAAATACTATATATATATATATATATATAGTTTTATCCTTATAATATATATATATATATATATATATATATATATATAATATATATAATATTATAGCTCAGTATTTATGATATATTATTATATTATATATATATATAGTATATGAATCTATATATATGATATTATTATATATATACGAATAATATATACCGGTGTATAGGTTATAAATAAGACTTTATATATATTATATACTATAATATATCATATATATACTATATATTATCAGTATTTAGCATTAAAATTAATTTCAACAATGATGATAAATCAGTATTTATATATATATATATATATATAAATGACGTTATAGTATAATATATATAATATATATAATATTATATATATATATATATATATATATTATATAATAATATATATTACAGTAATATATATATATATATTATACTAAATATATATATATATATATATATTACCCGTATATCTATATATATACGGTAATATGATATATATATAGTATAGTATATAGCTATACTATATATATAGTACTATATATATAATATTATTATATATATATTATATATATTATTTTTTATTAATATATATATATTATGAATATAGTATTACTATAATATAATATATATATATACCGTAATTATATATATATTACCGGTATTGTTCAATATATGTGTATATAGTGATAGCTATTAATATAGTGATTATATATATATATATTATAGTATACGTATAATATATATAGTATATATATGCGTTATATATATATAGTATTATATATTATGTATATACTAATATATGATAAGTATGATAAATGATATAATTATATATACTAATTTTATAATATATATTTGATAATATATATTAATTATAGTATATATATTATATATTGTATATATATATTACTAGTATTATATATTATATATATATACTAATATATTATATATATTATATATAATATTATATTTTAGATTATTTGAAGTGCCTCTCCATGTTTTCGGTTCACGAGCAGTTACTGAATATAATATATATATATATTATATATATATATATAATATATTATATATAATATATTATATATGATATATAGCTATTATATATTATATATATGATATATTTATATATTGTATATTATATATTATTTATATGATTAATATGAGTATGAGAGAACATAAACATATATATATTATGATTATATTATTATATATACTATATACTATATTATATTATTTATATACTATTATATATATATATATATATATACTATATTATATAGTATATATATATACTATATATATATAGTTATATACTCAGTTAATTATAATATGAGATCATGAGAAAATAAACACTAATAACTTTATATTACTAAGGCACTCCTTACCTAATAGGCTTTCTTCCGAGAAAATTCTAGCAAACCTTTTTGCTCAGAAGATTTAAGATGTTTCCATATATAATGTTAATAGTAGATTTGAAAACTTTGTATTTTTAGTGGCATAATCTAGCAGTTTTCCACTGCATTCCGGGCTGATTTTACTATTTTACATGGATAGATACTATAGATTTAAACAAAACTTCTTTTAATACTTATTTGCTTTATTCTTGTAATTTACAGCAAAAATTAATTCACGCTCGATTCTCTCCGGGGGGGCACTCGATGGGACCTGTTATGTTTTAAGACTCCGTGGTTTTGATTTTTTTTTTGTTTTTTTTTTTTTTATAATATTTCTAGTATACTGAATCCAAAGTCATTTAAGGGGTTAGCGGACATGATTCAAAATATATAGGACCAGTTACGTTTTACGACTCCGTCAGTTTAAAATTTTTTTTTTTTTTTTTAACTAAAGGAATACCCAAGGGTAAACCGCAAAGATGGCAGGAGTCGGGGTCTCTCGGCTTTCCGGGGGAACGACATGGGTAGGACTATTTCCCCCTCCGGGGAGGGTCTCGCGGAACGCCGCTCTTATGGTATTGGGTGGTCCGCGGGGGTATTCCGCCTTCACCTAGGGGTATGGAAAAACGTCCCCTCTGTATTTTTTGTTTTGAGCCCCCCTAATTTTTTTTTTTTTTTTTTTTAATTATTTTTATTTATTTTTTTTTACATTCTTGTAATAAGCTTTACACGCTGATTCCAAATATGTAATTGGTTTTTCTGTAAGTGTTGTACTTTTCGAGATATTTCATTTATGAAAAAAAAAAAAAATATTTTTTTGTTTTTTTTTGTTTTTTACATTTTTGTAATAAGCTTTATACGCTGATTTCAAATATGTAATTGGTTTTTCTGTAAGTGTCGTACTTTTCGAGATATTTCATTTTTTAAAATTTTATTGATATAAATGTGATTTTTAAATAATTATTTAAATATTTGAATTTTGAAATCACGGTCCATCACATTGAAATTCATTTTAGTATCTATACTAGATTGTCTGAAAAAAACCAAAAAAAAAATCAAAACTGACGGAGTCTTAAAACATAACAGGGCACTCGACTGTCTCCGGGGGGCAATGCCCCCCCCCCGGAAGTATACCTGAAAGAAACACTGATGGAAAGGTATACACATTCCATTCAATTTCGGGACAAATTTGTTAATTGTAAAATGACAATGAAGTATATAAATAGTTTAGTTAAATTAATAAGAGTAAAGAGGTTAATTAAGTTCAAAGAAAACAAATCTATGGATAACTAAACACCGAAAAATAATGTGTAATATTTAATAACCTTATTTGAGAAATAAAGTGAGCCATTAAAATAAGATATTTACAGAACTGTCAAAGAGAATAAGAATCAGAAATGTTAAGACCACAGAAGAAAGAAACGGAATGAGTAAGGATATTACTATTGGTAAATAAATTTTAAGTTTAACGATTAATTGATAATACATTTAAATAAAAGTTAATTGCCTCATTAGAATATTTTGTTCACTTAAGTTCTTAATTTAAAGGAATGCATATAGTAAAGGGTAGAGAAATTATTAACTTGACATTAAAATTTATACATTAATTGAAGCTTTTGTATATAGAGAAGGGTTAAAGTTTAAAAATATAATTGTTTTGCAAGACATTGATAAACATTAGATTGGGTAAGTATACTAATTTTAAGTTGCGAATGATAAGGTATTCTCTTAATTTTCATCAGTGGCGTAAATAACGCCCCCGCAGGCCCCGCGGTGCGGGGGGGCGCAGGAGCCGAGAGGTGCGCAACTGGGCGGGTTTAGAGAGGGATGAAGCACTTTTGTGCGCTGAAAAACTCATAATGAAACTTGTCTCTCTCTCTCTCTCCCTCTCTCTCTCTCTCCTGCGTACTCTTATCATTTTCTTCGTTTCTCTCTCTCTCCCGATCGATCCGACCATCTCATCTTTTCGTCGGCGTCCGAACTATTATTGCATCACTCTTCTCTCCAATCTTTTTCCTATTATTGCATCACTCTTCTGACACCATTCATTTTACAAAGTACAAATTCTATGCAATGTTTAAGTTGTGATCATAAGTGAGTCTCATTCACTTTGTCTATTAACCAAGGTTAACTTGGTTTCCAGGACATAGCGTGCCCATTAGACTCATCCAGTCCCTCCAGCTGCTATATCTCTATATCATTCTCTTATCTTTCTCTCTCTTCATATCTCTCTCTCTCTCGTATCTAATTAATTATATATATATATATTATTATATATTTATATTTTATATATTATTTATATAATAGTGATATATATATTATGATTATTATAATATATATAATATTAATATTATATATAATAATATATATATATAATATTTAATAATTAATATATATATATATCATAGGTATATATATATTATTATATTATTATATACTAACTATATAACGATATTTTTTTTAACCCGATATATTGAAATTATTAAATCTGGAAACTTTCCCAATTTCGTGGATTTTTTAGCCAGTTCTGACCCGCTTCCTTACCATTCAACTGGAGAATAGAAAAGCAGACAAAAATATATGAGTGCTACTATTCAGAATGAACTCGTTAGTTTTGGCTTTACAACAATGTGCTCCGTGACATAATAAATGAAACTCAAGATGCGCCCTTTTTTCTCTTATTTTAGATACGACCCAAGATATTTCTAAAACTGACCAACTGTCAGTTGTAATAAGATATGTCTGCATCAATTACGATGAAAAGAAGCTTCAAATTAATGAGTCATTCCTGGGGTTTATCCCCATAACAAATCAAAAAGGCCGAAGGTTTAGAAAGTGAAGTGTGTAAGTTTTTGGAAAGCAATAATTTTTCAATTAAAAATTGCAGAGGGCAGGGCTATGATGGTGCTCTACTGTTATGAGTGGGAAGTACATTGGACTGCAAACCAAAATCAAGCGAAAGTCGCCTAATGCAGAGTATGTGCATTGTGCAAATCACAACCTTAACTAGTCTTAAATGATTCTGTAAAAGAGATTACAGAAATGATTGTTTTTTTATGATGTGATTATAGATTTATGGGTATTTCAAGATCAGATTCTTCCAAGATGGCAATCACTGAAAGAAATTTTCTCAGAAACCTGCATGGTCAACACTAAACTGTTAACGACTGTGGCCAATTGATGACTTCGAGATCCGATTTGCTAGTTGCGTAGTTAAAGTTTAATGTCATTATTCTTTGGATTGTTTTTCAAAAATCATACCTAATCTTCAACAAAGAGCATCTGAAAGTGTTAAAAGGGCGACATGCAGTAAAGAAGACAAATTTACTTTTCACTTCATTTTAATGCTTGTGTTCAAAGCAAAATTTTGGAAAAGTATAACATACAATTCCTAAGCAAGACACCTCCAAAATCGACATTTTTCCCCTGGATGAGCTTCCACGTCTTTTAGTCAAGCTGGCTGTCAAACCACTAACCAGTTGCGGGGAGGGTTTTACAAGCTAGTGGAAGATTGGCCCAGGAAATTGCAAGAAGCTGGGAAAGTGAGACTTCATTGCCTACTAAACGCAAAAGCCAAGTGACAAGCTTCTTTGATGAGCTTTCTAAAGATGGTTGACTTCATTGATCCTTTGGCACAATTTCAGGGTGAGGGTTTTTTACAGAAATACATTGATATACATGATTAGGATATATTAGTATCAGATATGAGGAAGGTGAAAAAGATGTTTGCTTTTTGAGCCCTACAGCCCTCACTTTACAGAACAAACAGATAAGGAGCTCATGGAGTCTGCTGACCAAGTTTTACAAAAAATAGGAAGCCGACGTGACAAGTTCTTTAGTTTAGTTACGGAAATTGTCTGCTTCAGATGTTGATGGCAGTGATAATATAGAAAAAAAACGACAAAAATAATACAAGTTGGCAGAATATTTGTTGATTGTGAAAAATATGTTGTCCTTGTAGTGTGTCCAACTACAGAAATGTGGCTACAGCTTTTAATAATGTTTCTGACACGTCCAGTAACTTCATCATCTGCTGAGTGATATAAACTCAAAAATTAAACTAATAAAGAGTGCGGCGTAATAACAGTATGACGACCGTAAGGTTAAGTGAATTGCCTGTACCTAGCATAGAGTATGATCGGGCTCGCGCACGTGGGATCGTGTGGGGGGGGGGAAAAAGAAAAAGAATTTAAATTAAAGTTTTTGGGGCGGGGAACATTTTGGCTGGATTGAATATTTACATTGATGTGCAAAGAGAGAGAGGGGATTATGAATCATTTAGAAGACTAGCATGTGCATTAAAAGTAATGACAATGTTGTATTGTTTATTAGAAGTTTTGCTTTACTTTACCAATAACAGTTTTGTAAAAGTGTTTTAAAAAGCACAACTCTTTATATATATATAAATATATATAGTAATATATATATAATATATATATATTATATATAATATCATATATTATTCTTATATATATATTATTTTATTATATATAATATATTATAGATATTATATATAAATAGTATATATATATATATATATATAGTATATATATATATAATTATATATAATATATATATATATGTATATAATATATATATATATATATATATATATATCTATATATTATATTATAATATAATATAATATATATATATTTATTATATATATATATATATATATAATATATATATAGGCTATATATATATATAATATATAGATATATTATATATATATATATAAATTATAATATATATATAATATATATATATATACTTATATATCTATATAATATATATATATATATATATATATTATATTATATATATATATATATACTTAATATATATATATATATATTATATATATATATATCTATATATATATTATAATTAATATTATATATATATATATATTATAGTTTATATATATAAAATAATATATATATTAATATAACCTTTTTTTTTTTCAATTGTACTTACCACTCCCTGGTTCTTTTGTAATGCTACTGTGATTTTTCTTTGATATGACAGAAAACATGTTTTTGGTCAATTCAAGTTACTCCAAAATACTCTATTACTCACCCGTTCCATAAGAACTAAAGGGGGCGCACCATAAGTCGCGGGGGGCGCGCAATCTGACCTTAAGTTAAGCCACTAATTTTCATACATTTGTTTAAAATAATAATTGGGAATTAAGTGTAGATTATTAATTTACTAATTAGTACAAATCGATCATAAAGGGAAGTTAAGTGTAGATTATTATCTATATTAGACAATCGATCATAAAAAAGACATTGCAGAATCGGCATGATAATTTTTTCTCTTGCGTTTAGAAAGGTTATTAAGCTTTAGATCTCAATGTATTATATAATATTAAATTAATAAAGAACTTCTAATATATTAATTATTAAAATAAGATATAAAGCTCGCATTATATTATTATTTACCAAAAATACTTTTAATTTTTTTACAAATTTTAATAACTGATTTAATAACTGATATTATTTATTCAATAATTAGCAATTTTTATTAATATAATTGAATAGTTAACTGCTAATCTTAAATAATGTATAACTAAGATATTAAAAATATTATTTCTTTTTTAGTTAGTATATTATTTTGCTATTCCACTTTCTCTTACAGACATATCATTATTCTATATTTCCAGATTTCATCGTTGAACTTATTTAAAATAAATTTTTTTGTTTGTTTCTTTAAGAAGAGTCTGGAGATATTAAGTTTATCGAATAGTAATTTAATCTTGTTGTTGTTTAATTTTTAAATTATTATTTTAAATTAATATTACATTCTTTTATTTGTAAACTTTATTTACATCGATTATTATTCTTATATTACAAATTTACTAATTCTTTTAGCTACAGCAACCGCCATTTTTATTACTAAAGGTAATTCTTAAGATCATATTTAATTAAAACTTCATTTTTTTTATTAAACCTTTCCTTTGGTATTCAGCTATAAAAATTACCTTTATATAATATTAAAAATTCTAAAACAGTTTTATATACAACTTTTATATACAACTTTTAAATTTTTCATTTAAAGACCCTTAAATTATAAAATAACGAGTATTATTAACTATTATTCTAGACATATTTCTTTATAAAACATTTTAATCATACTATTCGTACTAAATCATCTATTAATTATTTACATCAATACTGTATATTAAGGTAAAAAAAAATTTTTTTCTTTAAGCATCAGGGATTTTACTCCCTATTTCCATAGTTTACTGTGTGGGAAAGAGAGTTTAGAGCTACTTAAGATTTACCTTTTGAATGTAGCTTACTGCATCCTCGACCTAACTAGTTTACTGGCTAGTTATATTCAAAGTTTACTGCGGACGTGAAGTGAGTTTACTTAGGTCAAGACTGCTTGAAGTTTACTTCTCGAATGTAGTTTACTAAATGTGCGACTTAACTAGTTTACTGGTTAATATTTTTCGCAGTTTACTGTGAATATGAAGTGAGTTAGTTACTCCTTCATAGAATTAAGTTTCTTTAGATCTGGACTGCCTGAAGTTTACTTCTCGAATGTAGTTTACCGCAAAACCAATCTAACTAGTTTACTGGTTATCTGTGTTCATATAAGTTACTGTGAACGTGAGACCTGTTTACAGAACTTTCCCCTTAAATTTAATTAAATCCATTTCCATTAGTTTTTCCCACTGTACTAGTTATTTAGCACTTCCATTAAATTTTCCATTGTGTTAATATTTCATGCCTCCCGAGTTTTAATGATTTTATTAAGAATTCGAATCACACGCACTCTTCGAGGATAACAGCTCAAGCAAGTTCGCAAAATATTCGTTCGTTTTCCCGTCACTTACCATCGGGACAACTAATATACAAAACTTATAGTGATAGCAGCGATTGAGACATTTAGCATTTAGCGATATTTAACTTGGAGAGAGTGTCTTGAAAATAGTGAGAGTATATATATATCATATATTATATATATATATATAATATATATATAGGTATGATATATATATTATATAATTATATATATTATTATAATTAGCGTATATATATATATAATTGTTTGGTGGGTGTATTATTTTATACTTAATTGGAGTTATATATATAATTACTATATTATTTTTATATATATTAATTATTAAGTTAAATACGTATAATTATTATTATTTTATAATATATATTATATATTATATAAATATATCTATAATTAATAATATATAATTATAACTATATATTATATATCTTTTAATATATGTATATATAAATATATATATACTTATACTATGATACACGGTATCTAGTATATATATTATCATAGTATATAATATATATATAATTATTATATATATTATATTATATATATAATATATACTATATATTTATATATATAATATATATAGTATATATATTTTATTTATATTTATATTTATTTAATTATTATGATCCAGTCCTAATACTAAAGAATAGTTTTACCCGCATCCATATTCAAAACTAAGATAACTGGTACATAAGAAAAATGATAACGATATATGGAGATCTGCGTTATGGAAATATACTGTACGGAAAATGAAAAAAAAATTTTTTATTTTGTGTGTTAATTGTTTTTTTATATCTCCAAAACTACGCAATAGGTAGAAGAAGAACTAATATCAATATTATGGAATTCAGGGTGTGAAATATAGTATATGAGTAACAGAAAAGGAAAATTTTTTTTTATACCATAACATATTTTGGAATCAGCATATGAATTATTTTTCTGGGGGGCTCGAGCCGGACGGTGGCTCTTTTTGACATGAAGGGGGGCCCCCTGTCGTCCCCCGGGAGGCCGAGAGTCCTTCCCCGACTCTTTGCATCTTTTTGGTTTTGTTTACCCTGGGGTATTCTTAGTTAAAAAAAAAACAATTTTATATTTTCTCGAAAACTTTTTTATACGAAATTTCAATAATAATTTTCCCAGATCTGTTATTATATTATGTGATGAAAGAAAATCTACAATTGGAAGATATAAAAAAAAATTAAATAAAAAAAAATCATTTACATTTTTTTTCTTGCATTTTTCGAAACGCATTTGAGAAAACAGTGATCACCATAGTGTTGGTTTAATAAATCTCTTTATTTAGCGCTTCTGCCGTTACTTAGTTTCGAGATATGATTGCGGGTACTTCTTTAGTTTTCCACCTATATATTAATATATATATATTATATATTATATATAATATATATATATAAAATTTAATACCTAGCATATAACATAGATATATATCTATCTATATGTATATATATAAAATTATCATAATATATATATATATCTATATATATATTATATATCATATTATATATATTTTTGACATTGCTGTAATTTATCTCTTCCAACCGCAAGACTCTGGTATAGAAGTGACTATGTTACTAGTCCAACTACCAAAAATCAACTGTTGCAACAGATTTCACAAATAATTATGAAATTCCATAAGTAATATTTCAATTATTGTTACCCACAGAGTTAAACTTTTTCTCACTTTATTCATATATTTGAGGTTACAGCATAAAAAAAAAAAAGCCTAATAAATAAGAAGCGTTAAATTTCCAATTCCAAATATTCAGAATACGCTCTCAAAGCTGGGAAATTCCAATCATTTTCTCAAAACCTCTCTCTCTCTTCTCGTCCTCTCTATCACTACCCAATCTCTACTCTCTCTCTTCTCTCTCTCTCTCTCTCCTCTCTCTTAATCTTTATTCAATATTTGGGATTCTTTAAATCAGTGGTGCCCAACCCGTAGCTCGCGGACAAAAGGTTAATTGCTAAGGTACAGATTTAATGTAAGGCTTGGGAATCGCTTAAGCATGGATTAATTATTGCCAGTAACATCATTAATAGTTTTATGAAAAAAAAATAATATATCTATATATATAATATATGAGGTTATATATATAATGTCTATATATATAATATTATATATATAATACTCATATCTTTTTTAATTATGATTGGTGATAATATTATCATATTATATATATATTAATATTATCTTAAGTATATAATAGATACGTAATATATATATTTATAGTCTATATATAATATTACAGTATATTATCATTGATTTATGGGTCTGTCTGCCCTTTATGTGTATGGAGATAGGAGTCTTGTGTGGTAGCGCTTTACATATCTTTAGTTTCTGTATGTGGTTATTATTTTTTTTACTGATTTATTCTTTTGTCATTTTCGCTATATTCTTTGTATAGCTACCTTTCTCTCTTTCCTTTTGCGTTTTTTTCCTCATTCGCGGCTTGCTTCCTCTTGGTCTAGTTTTCTTTCCGATCGTTCCAATTTCAGCGCTTCGCGAAAGCGCAACCTTTTCGTGCCTTTTTGTTAATGTGGTGCTCCATTTTCTCAGGGTTCTGTTTATCTCCACCTTTTATTCCTAGGTCTCACTTATTCTTCTTTAATGTTAACGGTCTTCCTTAGTCTGGATTCTATACTTCTGTTCACTATCTTAATTGCTGCTGAGGGTGAGAGGTGTCCATTCTTCACTCTATTCAAAATGTCTCCCATCGGTTTTGTATCTAGAGTTTCCTCTCGTCTACAGTTTTCCGATTCCAATTCTTGCGGATGTGGTCGGGAATTCTCAGTGGGGGCTAACCGCATTCTTGTGATATTCAATTCAACTTAATAAAAACTCAACTTCTTCATGATCTTCCTCTCTAAAACACCTCCCAACTTTCCTATCCTTTCGACGACTCTAATTTCCCGTCTCTTCTGTAAACAACATAAATATTCTTGGACTGAAACATAAATAATAGATTGTCTGGAAACCTCATGATTCAAATCGGTTAATAAATGGTCTCAAAATGACGCTGGGAATTCTGTTCAGATTTGGGATTTTTCTTCTGCTCAGTTACTCAGTTATATAAGAGTCCTTATTCGCCCCTGTAATGGAAATACTGTTCTCACATTTGGGGGAGGTTCCTTTTCCACCCTTCTCTTGGATAGTGTTCAAGGCTAAGGCTAAGAGACTAATAAACTGTCCGCCATTACTTTCTAATTCCCTTGAACCTCTTTCTCTTTCTGTGCGAGGTGATATTGGTGCCGACAATGCTCTTTTCTATAGGTTATTGACAACGGTGCAGGTGCTCGACAGAACAATTGACCTCTCACAATTCCTCAACTCTGCGTCACCCTTCGTAAAACCAAAGGGGTGCCTTATCTCAATGAGTATTATGTGATATTGGAGACTCAAAGGTTATACTCGTTGTTGGTGCTTCCTTCTTGTTCCAGCCACAACGCTGTTTTGTTTGAATAATTGTCTTCATTCCATTGTTTACCTGCAAGTATTCAAATCTTTCCTACTCTTTAAGTCTCTGCCGTCCTCGCCCACTGAGGGGAATAACTTTCTTTTTTGTGGTTTTTTTCCTTTCTTTTTTTTGTTTTGCCGGCCTCTTGTGGAAAAGGGCCTGCCGTGAATGATGGCATCGTTTTATAGTATATATATATATATAATATATATAATAATAATATATATATATATATATATATATTATACTTATATATATTATATATATATAGGAGTATATAGTATTATTATTATAAGTATATATATAATATATTATTTATATATATATAATAATATATATACTATATAGATATATTACTATATATATATTATATATATATATATTAATATAGTATATTAATGATAGTTTAATTATTATATGATATAATATTATCTATATAATATATATATATATATATTATATTTATTTAATATATAATATTAATATATATTTTATATATATATATTAATTATATATATATTCATATATATATATATATAAATATATATATAATTATATTATATATAAAGTATATATATATATATATATATATTATATATATATTATATATATATAATTATTATATATATATTAAATATATGTATATTATTTTTATCTACTATATACTTTTAAATATATATTATATATATATATATATATATATTATATGAATAAATTAATGATTATTAGTTGACGTCCTTTGTGTGGCTCGCCTAAAATTTTTAAATTACATTAATTTTGCTCGCGATAGACTAAAGGTTGGGCACCACTGCCTTAAATACTAAATGAGTTTAAAGTCCTAATATTCCAATCATAAAATTTTTAACACAAATTCCTACACAAGAAAAAAATAAACATCTTGACTACTGGAAATTTTTTTATTTAAATGGATATCTAATTTAAAATAAATTATTCCTGATAAAAGTTTTAATATTATTATTATTATTATTATTATTATTATTATTATTATTATTATTATTATTATTATTATTATTATTATTATTATTATTAATTTTATTTATTATTATTATTTTTATTATTGTTTTATTATTATTATTATTATAATCTGAACAAAGTTTTTTTCGTTTTCGGCTTCGAACTACTTTACAAAAATGAATAATTGTACGCGTGTAAATAATCTTTTGTTCACTACAGTATAATGGATTATTTTACTACTGTTGTCTTTTCACTAACTATTGGTCTTTCATTAACGTTTTAAACTATTTCATTTCCATTAAGTGTTCTTAATTTAACTATTATTTTAACTATTAATATTACTATTATGAATACAAACTTCATTATAATTGTTTTTCATTCAAATTTCAATTTTTTTTTAACAAATTCAAATTAATATACATTATCTAAAATATCTATTTCTATTTTAGTAAATAGAGAATGACTTAATATACAGCTGAATTATAACACTGATTTAAATAAAGTTTACTTGCTATTTATTATTTTGCATATCACATATAATAAATTAACCAGATTTTAACATTAATCACAATCGTTAATGTACGATAAACTTTAATTAAGATCAAATGTCCTGTTATAAATTGAGTACTATTGGAAGTTTCTTAATATTCCTAAGATGTGTCCAATATTCTCTAAATGTTTCAAGATATTTCTAAAAAAAATTTAGATATTCCCAAAATGTTTTATATCTCTAAAATGTCGCTAAATCTTCCTAAAAGTATTTAAAAGATTAAATGTTAGTATTCTTTTATTATTTTAAAATAATTCCTTTAAAATTTACCTTTTATTGCTATTCATTTTGAACGCTTCACCTGTTACTTACAATAACTAATCTAGCTTTCTTTAATTAATTTTTTACTCTACTTAAATATGTTCCAAACGTTAGTTATTTTTTTCTTTTATTTCTCTTATTATATATATAATAGTATCCAAACGGTATATCACCGTATTCCGTATTGTATATTCAAAAACACCTTATTCAGTTATTGCTCCTCAAAACACCTTATTTAGTTATTTGCTACTCAAAAACACCTTATTTAGTTATTTGCGACTCAAGAACACCTTATTCTGTTATTGAAACTAAAAAATACCTTAATGAGCTCTTGCGACTGAAAAAATAACTTATTCAGTTAATTCGACACAAAAACATTTTCCTTATTCAGCTATTGCGACAGAAAAAGACCTTATGCAGTTATAGGAACTTAAAAATACCTTAATGAGTTATTTCGACTTAAAAAATACTTTATTCAGTTAATATGACTCAAAAACGTTTTCATTATTCACCTATTGCAATTCATAAGCCCCTTATTCTGCTATTGCATCTCGCAAAAAAACACCTTATTCTCTTGGGTATCATAGTCAGTTATTTTTATTCGTGTCACATTATCTTTATTTAAAAAAAAAAATATTAAAATGTTGCCATTAGGATGGTCTTCACCTCTATTAAAAAATTATGTTTAAAATAATTCACAGCGTCGCCTGTATTTTTACAGGGTTTAATTATAATATTCGAAGAGAGATAAACCTTCGGAATAATTAGGGTATAAACTTAAGAGTGGAGTATCGTTGCCCGATATCGGAAGTTTCGATATCGGCAAAGAGAACTGTTACTAAACACTATAAAATACTAGTAATGGTATCGGTACTACTTATACGCAATATTTGTTGAATCGATACTATAACAGCTAAATACACTCGGCCCTAACACACGACATTGAAGTACGATGCGAACACCCCCACCATTAGACACTTACACCTACACTTATACAACACTATGTCCAGCTTATAACACTATGACACTTATACACACATCCAACTTGACAATTATACGCACTTAACACTCGCCATAGACACCTGTACACTAGCCCATATAACACTGTAACTCGCACACGGCACAAGGTACAGGTACACTTACACTCACGACACCTCGATATTTTGGATTTCCTCAACGTTGATGCGCTCAATTTTTGTTGCCTCATCATTTGATGACTAATCTTTGTTATGAATTCATCCTTAGTATAGCATAGCTCTATTGTTATTCATCTTGAATCGAGTCCATCTTTGTCCGTCATCTTTGATGGTTCCATCTTTGATGACCGTCAGATTATACTGAAATTGTTCAATCTTTGATGGTCTCCCAACCCCTGAGCCTAGAACAGAGTTAATAGTATGTCTACCCCATGTTATAAGCTGATCACCAGGACGCAGCAGATCTCACTCCGCGTGAAGTCCCACCGAACGCCCGCACCCGCCAGGTGCGTTTCCCGTCGCGTTCCCGCAGCCTTCGCCCCCGCCAGCCACCCGCAGGCGCAAATATTTCCGCGTAACCCGCCCGCCGCGGCGCCCGCAGGCGCAATTCCCGAAGCGAGAAACTGCGAAAAGTATGATCATAGAGAGATATCGAGACAATACGCAACTACTGTTTCTCACAATAACCATTCACACATTATTATTATTAAAAAACAAAATTATTTTCAAGAATATTATTAAGTATACCTTTTCTGCAAAATATTAACACTATAATCGAGGTTATTCTACTCCTTTAACGAGAACGTTTTTTTGAGTGAGACCTGCCAGATACGATATATTTTGTTTATTTAATACACAATTAGTTATCTTGTTGTATTATCATTTTGTTATTACACTTAATGGACCACTATATCTGAGATATGGGAGTTCTATTTAGCACAAGCACTTCGAGTGATGAAAAGGAAGATTAAGAATCACTGAGAAAGTGTGCTAGACCTAAATTAATAGTCAGATAGCTCTATTGAGTTATTCAAATTATCATTCATTTAAATATTATTCAACACACTTCCATCTATATTATACTAAATATATAGCATACATTATATTCATAATATCATAATATAATTAAAATCAATATAATATCATAACAATATAATCCTTAATATAGACAAGATAAAAATTGCAGATTATCAAATATGAATTTAAGAGGAATGATAACCAATTAATAATTAACATCCATTAGGGTACTAGTTATAATTTGCCATATTATATGATTTTAAATAATAATGCATATTAATTAATCTTTGAGTCTTTACTCCCATGTTTTATAATAATAAACTATGAGCTATTATAATATATGCATCCGATGCATTGCTTTTTGAGAGTCTTTAACATCACTAATATATAACTTAACAAATATATATAAAAATAATCTAATAAATATAATAAGTAATATATACTAAACAATATATTATATATTGATTGTTTATAATATATTTATTAAATTAAGCTATATAGATAAGATATAGATAATAAATATATTTAGTATTACTAGCTTATTATATTACAGAAGAGAAACTTTCAACTTTTCTTATATTTAAACTCTTAATGTTTTTATACGCATTTTAAACATGATATTTATTATTATTATTAAACCTGTAAAGCAGTAAATCAGCTAAACAAACTGAGGTGTGACCTAGCACAAAAGGGCTTAGTATCCTTTGTTTTACTAGATTATATAATCTATCATGTTTTATCTATGCTTTAACTCATATGTTTACTAGTTTTAACTCATATATTGTATTTAACATTACCATACCTTTAAGCCTAAGTAAAATTCAGTAAATCGTAATTATGAGGTTTACCTTCAAAATGAACTTCGAGCGAATGTGAGTAATGCCTTTGAGAGTTATAGATTCACTGCTTTACTGCTATTAACTTCAATGTTTTACTATGCTTTAAACTCAATTGTTTTACTGTCTTTAACCTCAATATGTTTTACTGCTTTAACTCATGTTTTACTGCTATTAAACTCATAATAATTTTTATTAAACATGTATGTTTTTATTTTGTTTAATGAAACTTTTATATTATTTATTTTTAATTATTATTTTATTATATTATTTTTATTTATTTATTTTTCTTTTATTATTCTTACTTAGTGTTATTTCTTCATGCCTATTGTTATTTTAATTCCAGAAACACACATACACACACACAACACACACACAATTCCATACTCTTTCACACACACATCCACTTACACATATAACGTAATTTAATTAAAACATTTTATGTTTTATTTATTATATTATTAAACTAGAATTAGGTAGATATTAACATGCCTATCTGTTTTTCTTATTATATAGAAACGCAAAACAACCCATCATATACACAGATACTATTAATATCCACACACACACACACACACACAACACGCCCACTCACTTACACGTCACATAAACGTATAATTTATTAAAAACAATTTTATTGTTTTAATTAAACAACGTAACATTATATTACTCATCTCAAATATATTCTCTTATTAGTTATACTCTTTTTATTAGCCTCCTTTATAATAATATCAAATCATTATCTTTGAACAAGAATTTTTATTATTAACTGTTAATACTTTCTTTGTTTACAAATTTAAAAGATACGTTTTTAAAGTAATTTTTATTAAAGATCTCAAAAAAATCGATTAAAAAACATATATTTATATGAACATTAAAGAAATAAATCAGAGTTGCAGCGGAAGGAAAATCGAATAGTAGCCATTTGCTAGACAAGCTAAGGCACGTTTTTGTTCTATCTGACTTCACTGCTTTAACATCATCTTTAGTCCAGTAATAGATTAAAAATAAACTAAATAAAGATTTTTTCTTCTCTGCTGGCATATATAACATTATAATGTATATATTTTAATATTAAATTAAATTCTATTATTTAAATATTAAAAATACAATTATATCACTTACAATTTTTAAATATATGTCTACAATGTTATAACTAAATAAAATATCTTCAAAGTTTTTAAATTTAATATAATATTCAACAATATATTTATTCTTATATTATTATATTTCTATGTACATGAACAATATCCAACATTTGTTTAAGGATCACACCTTGAACTATTTCACTTAAATCAGAAAACGATAACTGACCATCTCTCTTTATAAACTTTGTAAATAATTAACTCACTAAATAAGGCTAATAGATCTTAAGCTTAATATCTAGTTTAACTCACATATTGTTTATAACTCCACACTTTGTCTTTTAACTCATAATGTTTCTACTATGATTTAAGACATCATATTATTTATATAACACATTACTTATAACCTCTTAAAAGCCTGTAAATCAGTTTAATATCAGATTAGAGGTAGGGATATACGCGTATGATTAGGATTGAATATTTTATGATAGAGACCATATAATGTTGAGAGGAGTCTGAGTGGGTAGAAGGTAGAGTGGAAATATATTATTTTAGAGAATTATGATAATCGTGAGAGTATATCGTAGAGATTTCTAGACGTATAATATGCTTACTATAGAGTCATGTATGTAACACTTTCGAGAGTACTTAATAAAAATCACCTTCACACCGATGTGTACAGATACGTCTAAATACGAGCTTTTAGAGCTACCTATTATTGTGAGTTACACTCAGTTATTAACAACATATGTTTACGACACTTCTCTATACTCGAGATAATTATATTGAATCAATTAATAAATGGTAATTTTGAGAGAGAGCTCTTCTATAAAACTATTAGTACTTTTATAAGTATGTTATCTCAGATATTATTAGCAATTTATTAATTAATATGCTTCAGATTATAATTAAATAAGTTACATTTATTTTATATTTTATAATTAATTATATATTAAGTGGGCATTAAACATGCCATAAAATCGTCCTATTAATTTAATATATGTATACATAATCACGTAGCTCTACTTAAACAGCAACAAACAAGTAGATCTTTAGCCAGATATATCGATACTTACCGATATCGTGACGCTATAGTACACGAGAGTAATACTCCACACCACCATACCAATCTTTACAGTAATATTTTATACCTAATGAGCCGCACTATTCACTAAAGCTCTATATATTATGCTATACATTTCATTAAACTATTCTTAGAGAGAGATAATATTCTATAGTGTTATTATTACTAATCATTGAATCATTTTGTATTATATATTTATTATCAAGAATGAAAACAATTGATAAGTCCTACGCCACACACACACACAACTACGCACATGTTGAAATTTAGTTTTCTCATAAATGGACATAACATCTTTTTTAAATAGAGGTGGAAAGACTCAACCTTACACACACAATACAAGCATAGAGAACAAAACACAATAAAATCAAAAACCACAAAATATAAAAATAATATATAGTATAGATAATTATATATATTATAATATTATTATAATTAACTAACAATTTCAATTACATCATCAATATATAATTAATATATATCATATAATATATATATAATTTATTAATTGTATAACTACTACTACAACAACACATCACACAGCCCACTCACTTACAAATCACATATAAACGTATAATTATTCATTTAAATACATTTTATTGTTTTATAATTAAACACGTACAATATTATATTGCTCTGCCATGCAATAATATACTAAAAATTAATTTCAAAGTTTTCTTTAGTAAATTATATATAATAAATCAATAATAATCTTTGATTAAGAAATTTTATATTATTAATGTTTAATTACATTTTTTTACGTATTATAAATGTATTATATAACTAATCCAGATAATATTAAAAAATAATTTTTAACTAGAAATATATTAGAATGAGTAAAAATATTTTATTATAAAAATAACATATTATATTTACGTAATCACCTAAAGAGCAATATAATACAGTAAATTAGTAAGGCAAGCCCTAAAATGCAACTATATACCTGTACTACACTCATATAAGCTAGGCACGTTTTTATTTAGTTGAAACATAACTGAGCCGTTTACTATAATCTTTAAGTCATGTAATATATAAATAGTATAAAGATAACAAAATTAAAGTATATTTCTTTTGGTAAGTTCTATATATGAGTACCATATATACAATTGATATATATTTTATTAAAATCATTCAATGATATGTTATTTATTTAATTTAATAAAAATAATATATTAAAGTTTACTACTAATTTATCCATATTTCAAATGAGTTGAAATGATTTAAAAACAATAAAAATTTATTATTCTCACTAGTATTTACATTTATTTTATAAATATGATTCAATGTATTTACTTTAAAATTATTATATACGTATGTGTACATAGACAATCCAACACGAGAAATATAACACTATAAACAACTAACCGACTATCTCACCTTACAAGTAAACGAAAATAACTGAGACCTCTTCTTAAATAAAATTAGTTTAGTTGTATAATAATATAATTTAAAATTATACTAGGCTATATATTACTGCTTTATACTGAAGCTTTAAATACTCACAATGTTATACTATAATGTCTATTTAACTTCACATATGTTTATTACTGCTTTCAACTGCATATATTTATTAACATACATACCGTTTAATATTATATATATATTAACAGCAGCATCAATTAGCATATTAGCATTCCATTTGAGTGGAAATATTCGTCCAATTTTCACAAAATCTGAGTTTATGGTTTAAGACTTATTACTGTTTTGCTTACTGGAGTTTGCATTATATTATTTTATCCTTATATTTATACTGCTTTAAACTAGACTGTTTTTAATCACTGACTTTTAAATCATCTAATTAGTTTTAAACTTGACTTTATTTAAACTTACTCAATATGTTATTTATGACTTAGAGAGCTTATATTAACTCATAATTTTTATATTAAATTAATATTGTTATTATTTTGTTAATATATATATACTATTTTTAATTTATTTATTATTATATTTATATTTTATAATTATTATTAACTTTTATTATTAATTTATTTTATATTCATTATTATTATTTAATTTTTTAATTAATTTATACTTAGTGGTTATTTAATTCTCATAGCCTATATGTTTATAATTATATAGTAAAATAACACTAATAACAACACACACACACATACTACACACACACATACTATACACACATTCTGACACTACACACACACAGCACCCACACACATACTACCTAACACACACGCCCACTCACATACACACATAAAGAAGAAATTATTATAATGATAATCATTTATATATTATATGTTTTATATAATTAAATCACACGTACATTTTCTTTATACTTATACATTTTATACATACATATATATTACATTCGAAAAAAAGAAAATAATTTATCAGAGTAGTTCAAATTTTAATTTATAATAAATTGTAAAAGTGTTTATATGCTATAGATAGATTCTGGTGGTCAAATTAATTTATCAAACGAGTCTGTTTAATAGTACTTATATTAGTTTAATAATTATTTTATAATACACTTAAATTAAGTTTTCAAGATAATCGTTAATTAACTAAAATTTTATTAAATATTTATTTGATAAATAAAAGATTAATATTATTTACGTATTATAACATATAATATAGCAACAAACTCAGTAATCTAATGTAAGATGACAAGCCTACCTAAGCACCTTACTCTTTACAACACATAATCTAACGTCACACTGAGCGCACGGAAATCTTGTTCGATATTATCTTCTGTTAGTATTTAAGCTACTCTCTTTCTATCGAGCTAGACATCTTATTCATAATTGTATATAAAGTCTATATTCTATAAAAGTTACTATATGAGTATATTAATCTCTTAATACATTCTGAGCTTTCACTTCACACATATATGAACACAACCTATCACAGTCTTTATTATATCGCATAAGTAGCATTAATTCTTAATGAGATTTATGATTAGCCAATAATTTAATATGAATATTTCTAATTAAAAGTAATTCTAATTTTATTTATATACAATTATTCCACTTACCCTTATATTAGGCTCCAACAAGTAACCTAAATATTTAAAGTTTTTTTTGAAAATAATATTGGAATTTTACTTTATTATTATATTCTAATGTACATTGACAATGGTCCAACACAGTGAGAGAGGAGAGCCCGCACTCCTTACAGAAAACGAAACTGACCTCTCTTCTTAAAAATGTGTTGGAAATAACCACTTATATGCTAAAATACTTGCTATACTGCTTTACTTATCATGTTTTACTGTGCTTAGACTCATGATGGTTTTACTGGCTCTTACTCATATATTTATTAACCATTACAATACATTAAAGCAGTAAATCAGTAATCAATAGAGGATGTTACCATACACACCGAAGGGGGATTAGTATGCTCTGTGTCTTACTGCTTTACTTGCTTTTCTCATGTTTCTACTGCTTAACTCATGTTTTACTGCTTTAATACTCATATTTTTAACTGCTTTAACTCATATGTTTTACTGATTTATTTAAACATATCATTTATTAACTATGTTTTTATTTTGTTTTAATACTTTTTTATTTATTTTATTATTATTTTTTATTTTATTATTACTTTTATTATTTTTTTATTTTTTATTTTTTATTTTTATTATTATACTTAGTGTTTCTGTTGCTATTCATGCACATTGTTATTATTATTTAGAACCACACACACACACACACACATCACACACACACACCACCACACATCGCACATCTCAGCTTACCATTATAACGGTATAATTTATTAACGACATATTTATGTTTTAATTTTACTTATTTATACTTAGTGTATTTACTTCATGCCTATTGTTATTATTATTTAAAACACACATACACACACACACACACACACTACACACAAACACAACACACACCACACACATAACACACAGCAACACACACACACAACATGATTAAAGAGAAATAAAAATCACATGCGCCCACCACTTACACCACTATATACGATAATTTACTAAACATTTTAATGTTTTAATTAAACACGTTAATTTATATTAATTACTCATTCAGATATAACCTAAAATTATTTCAAAGTTTGTAAAACTTCTATAAATAAATCATGCATTATCTTTGACAAAGAATTTATTTATTAACGTGTTAATACTTTTTGTTTATAAATTTTATAACATCAAGTTTAAAATATTTTTACTAAAATTTTATGAAATTTTATAAAAACCATATATCTTACGTACCTTAAAGCAATAAATCCAGTAACATCAGTTACGGCAAGCCCCTAGCACGCCCTCATACACAAGCTAGGCCCACGTTTTGTTTCAATTGACTATATGCTTTACCAAATCATCTTTAGTCATGTAATAGTATAAAATAAAAAATAAGTTCTTCTCTGCTGTTCATAACATGTATTATTATAAAAATCATCCTGGTTTTTATTTAAAAATAACAATTATTTCACTTAACATTTATTTTTGACTTAACTCAACTTTTCAAATATTTCTTAGTTTAATTTATAGCAATTAGATTTATCTGGTATTATTCTTTGTATGTAGCATTGACATTCCAACGACAATATAAACACATACAACACTCGCACTCCTTACAGAAACCGAAACTAGACCTCTCTCTGTAAAATTGTGGTTGAATAACCACTGACAGGGCTATAATACTGCTTTTAACTGCTTTTAACCGTCAGTTTTACTGGCTTTAGACTCATGTATGTTTTACTAAGCGTTTAACTCATATAATTGTAATATTAACATTAACAATTACCTTAAAGCAGTAATTCAGTAAATCAATAGAGGTGTTTTACTGCTTACCAAGGGGAGGATTAGTATGCTTTTGTTTACTGCTTGTACTGCTTTAACTCATGTTTTACTGCTCTAACACACTATTTTAACGCTTTAACTCATATGTTTACTACTTTAACTCATATTTTACTGCTTTAACATAATAGTTTATATAACGTATAATGTTTTTTTTTTTTAATACCTTTTATAACCTTTATGATTTCATCTTTATCTTTCCAGTCTTCTTAGTCTGTTTGTTATGTTCAGTTTTCTTTTTTATTATTATACTTAGTGTTATTTAGTCTTCATGCCTATGTTATTATTATTTAGAACACACATACTACAAGACACAGCACACAAAAATCCCCTTCAGGCACGTTCACTTACACATAGTTGTCTAACAACTAAAGACATTTTATTTTTATTCTTTATTGATTATAACTTAGTGTTATTACTTCATGCCTATTGTTATTATTAATTTAGGAACACACTACACACAGGCCACACACACACATGACACCACACACGCACACACACACGCACACACAGGCCACTCACTTACACACATCACGTATAATTTATTGAAAACATTTTATGTTTAATTAAACACGTACATTTACTATTATATGCAAACTATAACTAAAATTCATTTCAAAGTTTTCTTAAAACTCTATACATAAATCACATCATTATCTTTGAACAAAGATTTTATTATTAACGTTAATACTTTTGCTTTCTAAATTTTATAACTAATCTGAAGTTTTTAAAATAATTTTTAAACTAAAAATTTATGAAACTTTATTAAAAACATATATTTTACGTACCTTCAAACAATAAATCAGTAAATATCAGTAAGGCAAGCCCCAAGCACCCCTCTACACCAAGCTAGGGCCACGTTTTGTTCTTTGACTTACTGCTTTACAATCATCCTTAAGTCAGTAATACTAGTATAAAAAATAACCAAAATCAAGTCTTCTTCGGCTATCATAGCACATGTATTTTATTACAAATCATCTGGTTTTGTATTTAAAAAATAACAATTCATTTCAACTTACATTTATAAGATTAAATTCGCTCAATGTTAACTAAAAATAGTTTCAAGTTTATATACATGTTTATTCGGTTTTCCTTTATATTATTTGCCTTGCAACATTAACAATACAACACGAGAAAACCATCTAAGACCAACCCGCACTCCTACAAGAAACGAACGTGTACCTCTCTCGTGTAAAATGTGTTGAAAATAACTACAGGCCTAATTTTAGGATAAACCTTTTTTTACCCCGGGGCGATTTAGGCCTAATTCCAAGGTCAAATTAATTATCCAAACGACTTTTTCCTGTAAAATGTGTCTTGCAATAACATCGTTAGGCCTAGAAATTTAGGCCTAAATTTAGGAATAATAGCCTTTTCTGATATCAGGGCTGATTTAACCCTAATACCAGGTCAAAAGGTATATCCCGTATAGTATTAATTAAACATTTTATCTAATATTTTTAAAAATATTTCAAACTGAAACGTGCTGGAACGGTAAGATCCTTTAAGTAGGTAGGAAGGAAATGTTTTGCCTTACTTGTGATTGGCAGGAGTAACCCTTATCTCCATATGAACCTCGTATGTGATTAGTCGAGAATTATTTTTCGTCTGTTTATGTTTTAAAGGTATGTAAAAACACTGTTTTTCTCAATATCCTGGAGCTTACCTGTGGATTTGGGGATGAAAATTTAACTTTGTTCTTGTAAACTTGTATTATGAGCAGGTGTGTTTTATTATCTTTCTAGACCCTCATTTTAAAATCATAGTCATTTTAGCTGTTGTAAGCGGTGCACAAAGTTATCTGATTGTATTAAAAGTGTTTTATTTTTACTAGTGTATATCATAATTATTAATAAATCTTAACATTGAGGAGATAATTATTAATTCAACGTAGAATAGATAAAGTAATTAATTCACTAGATCTATAGTAGATCACGTGAAAGCCCAACGCAAGAGCGCCCGAAAGCGCGGCCCGGTGCGGAACCGACGCAATGAACCCGCCGGCGTAATATTACTACGCGGTCGCGAAAATATTTTCTTTATGATACGCAGTTGTAAATTTTCATTTCATCAATTTTGGGTTTTGAAATATTCCGTTTTCGTATTCTTCAAAGCAAAAACAATGTTCTCTAAAAAACTTTTTAACTATTCATAGAAAATAAACAATTTCAGTGGCACATTTTGAAAAACATTTAGTTTTAATTTTGGTTTTGGAGAAAAACAGTTTGTTTTATTATTCACTAAAAGTTATAATTTCACTTAGAGAGGGAAATAGAGTACAATCACTCCCGGATGGCAACTGCGGGCCAATGTTCCTCCTTTGTGGTAATTGCCTGTAGGATCTTATTACCTTAAGGAATGTAAAACAAGTTTTAATGCCTTAAAGTTACACCTACATACGACGTAGGTAATGTAATAGGAAGTTATCGCCATTCCCTCCCTTTTCAAAGGTATGTCTTCACGTTTTTAATCTCTTCTCTATGTATTAAGTTATGAAAAAGTTGTTTTTATTTCTAAAATATTAATTACATAGATTAAACTCTATACTTACTATATAAGCTTAAATACACAACTGCGTCGTACATGCATAATAAACTTCCCCTCATTGTAGCACAACAGTAATTTCTCTTATGCATACCCGAGGATTATTCAAATCTATTATACTGTCAAAGACATGAGCAACCCTTTGTTCTATATCAGATGTTGTATGCATTCGTCAACCATCGAGAATATCACCTGGCTTGCTAATAACCACTG
>JABUQX010073109.1:0-12500 GCA_015478945.1 Trachelipus rathkii
TACAACTGTTTCTATTTTCCAAAACGATGTATTCCAACAAAAGTTATTGAAACTAAACCTAAAAAATGTTATTCAACCAAATGGATGGAACGTTGCCTATTTCAATTTATCACTTTATAGGTGATGTGATGGAAACTTTTAAATAAAATGTGGTATTCCGAGCTTATTTCTATACCACCACCTTGTCGTTTGTTCAATCACATTTGCGTAAGCTCCTACGCCGTTAATATCTGCATCTCTGTGAATCTCGTGTTATGGGTAGAACGTTCTATGTAATTTTTTTAAAAAATGTATGCATGTACATGGGTTTGGAAGATCTGTTCCTCGTGTAAACAAATTTTAGCGTCCAAAAAAATTTATCAGTAGTAGTTTTTATTCTCTTCCAAGACAAACTTATCATCGAGTGTTATCAAAAATCCCTGTAAACCGACTCTCATTACAAGTTAAAATATGGAAAATTCAAGATAGAAGAAGGGATCTTTTAAAACCCTGCAGATCTATGTGACGCAAAGTACGTTTTCTCTACTCTTTAAAATGTGAAATAAATATGGAAAATATTCAAGATAGAAGAAAGCATTTTTAAAGTCCTGAAGATCTATGTGACCTATTACCAGGCAAAACATTAGACCTACAAAATTGTTTTAAATGCAAAATATGTATCCTCCGTGAACTATACATGCTCTGAGAATTTCATGTTAATAGGAAAAGTAATTAAAATTTATCGCAAAAAAAATCATTTTTAATTTTAATTTTATAAGGTGCCAAAGATGTGGCATAATTTGGCACCAAGGCTAATTGGCAAAATTTCATCTCAGGAATTTCCGTTAAATAGACGATTCTAACTATAGTTCACTTTTGGAGTAGTTCGAAAAGCTATAAGAGTTCACTATTGGCTTTTTGAAAGAGTGCGAAAATCAAAGAATGCCATTCTTGGACAAACGGTGTCACAAAATAATCCTTTAAAATAAAACGTTTGAGTTTTTTTGCATGCCACATTATAATCTTTGAATGGTTCAAATTGGATGAATATTACGAAAGTTAAGTCTAAAAAAGATTTACGAAAGTAAGTGCAAATGAAATCGAAACCTTCCCAAAAAAATTGACTAATTCCTTTTAAAAATTAAAGAGAAAATTACACCCGTCAACACTAAATATTCAATTCTTATGTGCTTCGACGTTTAAGACTATCACTTAGCTTTCATTTTCATGAGAAATAGATATTTCAGTTATGAATTAGTAAAAAATTCCAATTATTACAAAAATTCTGAGTTTAAAAAATAAACCTTTTTTGCTGTACTTACAGAAACCCAAATCGCGTGAGTCTTCTACTAATTCTAAGAAATTGTCAAATTTGAATAATACGATTTTCTAAATAATTCGCTTGTGTGAATCTTGTTATTTCTAATTATTTTTTATCACATTTCAGATTTATTAAATTTTAAGATGCAGCGTACATGTGTTAATAGTGTGATAAATTTTTTTTGTGTTTGAAGAAGTCACTTTTGTATCCCAGATACATGAAATTACTCCATTAATATGGACAGCATATTACCATTATTTCGATTGTAAAATAGGAGACTAGTTTATATCCCTGTCACTATACATTTGCCATAATTCGTTCATGTGCAGTAAACCTCCGCGGTTGGTTAAAAAATATAAAGAACTGTTAATGCCTTTTGTCAATCCCATGATATGGCGAGAACTTACCAACCACGTAAGTGATTGTTATTTCTGTATGATGCCTCCCCTTCAACAGGTAATGTAGAGAAAGGGAAAAAAGAAAGGACCATCAAGCTATATGTTTCACGAAATACAACGATATGATTCTGTTTCCCCAAACATTACTTATTATTAATTTTATTATTTGCCTTATTTTCATAACAAGGATATGAAAAGTATTATAAGTAGATCTGGTATGTTCTCTCGTTTTATATATGAAATTCGAGCACAGAAATACTTGATCGGCGAATGTTTTCAAAAATAATAGGGAAAACCGGAGAATTATTTCCTGCATTAGAGGGTAAAAAATGGAGGGTCGTAGTGACATCATCGATGAAATGGAGAAGTGTGAGGCACAACATGACTGGAGGGACTTATTTCAACAGGGACTACGTCTAGAGACCCGAACCAGGGGGGTCGCGTCCACAGCACCGGCCAATAAATCGAGATTTGACTAGAGTTTGACTAAGACGCTATCATTTAGATTACCACTAACTTAAATGGTGAAATAAATATTAACATTAAATAAAAAGACAATTTTAAGTTACTTGACAATTCACATTATTTTTCTTTACAATTTTGTTTCAATAAAAGAATAAAGAAGAGAAAGCAAGAAATAAGCGTTAATTTAAATCGCTACGAAAAATCACCATTACACATTTATATTATATATAATATAGTATATATATATTATATATTAGTGGAATAATTAGATGAGTTTTACTTGATAAGTAATATGAATATATATATAACAATGGGAATAGAATATATATATATATTTATATTAATATTATATAGTATAATATATATTAGATATATATATATAATAAATATAATGAATATATAAATATAATAATTTTTTATTATATAGGATGTATAAATATAATATATATGAAGTAATGTTATATAATATGAATGACTGTCAATAGTATATTCTGTGTGTCTAATAGATGGCAATATATAGTGATATAAATGAATAGTAAAGTGAGGTATAGAGGAGTAATGGTTATATAATTAGTATATATATATAATATATATATAATGAGGTATATGTACAATATATAAATATATATATATATATATATATATATAAGTAAATATATATAAATAATATCATATATATATATATTTATAGTATTTATATATATATATATATATATTTATATATATATATATTATATATTTATATACTCAAAGAGAAAAATATATAACTATATAATTATTAGTATATAATCTATATATATATAGAGACAAAATATAGGGTCGGGACAAATGAAGATTTTCTTCGTATATGATGGTTTTAACGGGCGACAGGGCTAGCAACTAGGTGGTCTTTTCCTTTTTGCTTGAAATTAAATGAACCTAGTGTATTGATATCTTATGCGACAACTTAGAGGCACAGAATACCTCCTAAAGAAGGCTCTGAAAGAACTCAAGTTTTTTTATTGAGTCGCTAATCGAAGAAAAGATGTCATTGTACTGAAAAGGCAAAAACCCCGTACTTGAGGATGATATGATTTAACTTCAAAAGGAGAAATAAGAGCTATCGTGAAACCATTGCGCCGAGAAATTCAGTTTATTCTGGCTTGAGTGCACTTCTGGATTATCAAAGAGTTTTCTCGTGGTTCAAAAAACGGTAAAAAGTCATGCTCTGGTCCAACTGACAGGGCGACAGTCCTACCTTGGAGATGTGGGTGGATGGTAAATTAATACTATTAATTTATATATATATATATATTATATATATATTTATAATAATATAATATTTAATATTATCATATTAATTATTATATACTTTATATTTATATATATACTTATATATATTATATATATACTATATAAACTATATATATATATATATTTCAGTGAATGATAATCGATATTCTTAGAAAAGTTCTAATGCGCCTAAAGGTTTAGAATATCTACACCTACAGGTTTTAGTGATTTGCCTGTCTTTCCTAAATTTTTTTAAAATTTGTCCAGCTCTATGCAACCAGGGGATCCGGATTCTCGAATCCGGCTTTGGCCCTGCGGGCTACTGAGGTTCGCAAACCGTTGCTTTTAGGGTCGTTTAAACTTCCCTTTGCCATGGCAACGGATATACCCTATAGACTATGGTCCCTCACTTTTAAGCTATGATAGCAGGTTTTATAGAGCTTCACATTGGAAATTTTCCACTAACTTCACAGCTTGTTATTTTTTTACTGAAAGGAAACTAATAGAGTCTTGAAAAAGGAATATCCATTACACCTCATTAGCTGGAATCAGGAAGGAGAAGATTTCAAGTATTTAGGTAGAATGTTCCACACATCAAGAGAGAATCTGTATTGCCCGCAGATTCATTTGAAAACTTGCTTAGCAACGAATCCTATAAATGGCTAGTTTCAAGGGAATTGGAAAAGGTAGCAATTTTGAGTGTGGTTTCTTAAATTATAGTTGTTTGACAAACTTCTTTAGGAGGATAACTTTCGAAAGAAAGCTTGCAAAACTTTTGTTGTTTTAGTTGTTAACGTATTTTTTTCTGTACAACATATAACCGGCACGTATTTGGTTGTATATGTTGTCCATTCTAATATATATATTATAGTTAAACCCCTTTCTATGAATTCCGAATCTGCACTTTCAAGCTCAAATTGTGGTAGCGCTGAAGTACAAATGGTATAACAGAGCGACATTCCACAGAAGTGCCATCTTCAACAGTTGGTATTTTAAGAGGATTATATCATAGGAGAGTAATGGAAGAACCTCCTACCATTTCTGACTATTGTTGCAATATTATAATAGATTTCCCAGAAGTTGACTACCAAACGACAGGTAGAAAAATAATGCTGCGAGTTTTCCAATATATATATAAAAATAGAAGAAAGATCTAGGATAATCCTTCTAAGTCCATTATATACTAATATATATATATATATATATATATATATATATATATATACTATATAGTAGTATGGTATTATTATACTATGGTATGTAATTTATAATTCTCAAGTATGACCTAATATACTAACAATTAGATGCTTAAAGTACAGTAAATTATGATAAAAAAGAATGTAATAAAGGCAATAATTTATTTCTATATATTTATATATAGAATATATATAGTGACTATATATGACTATATATATATATTATGATATCACTATATACTATATAAATATAATCATTATATTTTTTATATATATATAATAATTATAATATAATCACGAAACTAAATCACAGGGAATTTTAGCGTCAAATTCTGGGCTAGTGCTTCCCTATTTTATTATTCATTTGACCAATTTTTTGTAAAGGAAATGAGACAAAAAAGATAGGTAATTTTGAAATCAGTATTCACTCTAAGAAAAGGAGGAAAAATTCACGTTGGTTTATTTTCTATCATTTTGGCACAATCGGGTCAGTTGAGAGAAACAAATTCCTGGGGCAGTGATATTGTCAAAAATAACAATAAATCATTTTATAGTGAAGTTGTTTTATAAGACTGAAAAAATTTCTTGTTTGTAATACGTTATTTGTTCAACAAAAATAGAACTATCATGATGCAAGCGAAGAATGATTATGAGTACGTAACGTCTCGTATATGTCATGGAGATCAAGGGAAAAGGTTAAATTTTATTTTTTCAAAGAAGGCATTCTTCAAGGCCTAAAGAGGCTTTTCTTTTTTGCATTGATTGGAAAATCAGAAGAGGACTTTTAGAGCGTGTTATTTTCAGTTTTGCAAGATTGTTTTGTGGTCTTCTATATAATATGTTGGTAAGCAAATTGTTTTCTTCCATCACCATTAAGGGGAATAAATCAGATGACAATATAACGCATCGAAAAATTTATTATTAATTATTTATCATTATTAATTTATTGGTTATTTATTCATTAATTATTTATATATTATTTATTGATTATTATTAATTCATCTCATTATTAATATATTATTATTGATTGGATTATTAATTATTAATTTCAGTTTTATATATATAATTAGTCAAATAAATATATTGATTCGAATCATAGATATATATGTTTATTATTTATTAGTTGATATATTAATTAGTAATTATTTTAATTATTATTATTATTATTATTATTCATTATTTATTATTAATTATTATTACTCCTATTAATTTATTTAAATTGAATTATTATTGTATTATTTTATCTATTATTATTATGGTCAATTAACACCAACAAAAAGAAGAATTCTCAAATGATTTAAACGAGTACTTTGTAAACGTTGGTAAACAAATTTTGAGGGACAAAGGCTTTCCCTAACCAACCTCATTTTTTGAAAGGGACTATTATTCTATGAAATAACCGAGAAGACACATTAGGTTTTTTGCTTAGACGAATTCAGATATGTACATTGACTCACGAGTAAGGAAGTAAAATAACAGGATTAAAGCAAATATAATAATGCGGTGCTCATTCTTCGGTGCACTCCAGCAAATACATCAAACTGCACTGTCTGGTGGAGGACAATAAAAGCCAACGCCTTTTAAAACTCTTTTTAACGAAAATCTTTTTCACAGCAAATATTTTTTCCAAAGGTGTATTTTCAAATCAGCAACATGTGATTTCCACAATAACTCAACACTACCTTTTGTACTTATCTTCCCACCGGAAACTTTATGATTAATGTTTATTCTCCCAGTGAAAACCAGGTGACAAACAAAAGGAGAGAAAAAACGAGAGAAATAGTTAAAAAAAAAAGTTTAAAAAGAATGAAGCAGAAAATAGCTATAAAATCCTCTAAATTTTCCAATTCTCTTAAAGCGCTATTTATACCGTCAGATGCTTTTTTTATTATATGGCTTATGTTATGAAGCCTATATTATTGAGGTGGTGATATTTTCCACACAACATTACACGGGGCGGAAACACCACCGTAGACAAACTTTTCTTCGTATATGCCATGCAAATTCAATTTTTACCTAACGTAAAAAAATATATTAAGGTATAATACATGTATTAACATATTTATTAATAATAATCTAATCACAATAAGTTAACTTCAATCTCACATGAAATTAATTAACTATATAAAAATGATCATGTAAAATTAGCTGTAAATATAAATGAATGAAACGTATAGTAGTTGAATATGACCTTGAAAAATGTATGAAGTCCCGAATTTCATGTTTAATTATGGTTCCCTCACAAGATTAATAAATTAGATAATTTTAGATGTCATTCATGATAAAACACGATTAGAGAAACTGAAGTAGTTTTTAACAAATTTTCCTTATGATTACTTATACCATCAGGAAACTTATACTATTAGCAGAAATAGAAAAAGAAAGTAGAAATGAATACCGCAAGTTTCATTTTAAACAACACAACTGAAAAGGATAGAAAAATCACTGCTTACCTTTAATGTAGCTTTCACACACCACTTAGGGAGAATCATATTACCGTATTTTGATAAAAGATACGGAATATGAATCTGTTCTCAATACAATTACCAAACGGTAGCTAGGCCGAGAAACAGGAATAGTAGTATGATTGAAACATGGCAGCATGATCATGAAAGGCAAAGCAGAATGCCGAGGTAAAAAGGACAGAAGAGGATAGTATTGGTAAAATATATCACGATAGTACAGAGAGGCAAGGTATTGTGATTAGAAGTTAACCGCACAGGATATAGCTATGGTGAATAGGAATGTAAATCAGAAGCGCACATTCAATATGTAACAGGAGAAAAAAAACAGGTCAATGAGAACGACGAAATGGGTAGGAACCCAATATTTTATATACAGTCTAAACAGGGAAGTAAAGAACTCAAACAAAAATAATGATGTGAATAATAAAACTTTTAAAAATATTTTATACAAACAACTCAATAGGGCATATTTCCACTAAAGTCTCAAATATATTTTGACTATCTTTACCCCGCGAGATTTTAAAAATAGTATTTCTCCTAATAAAAACATAGTTAATATATTGCCTTTTGAGTTTCATGATTACAAAAACTCTTTTCTCAGAAACTTTAATAAAGAATATTTTAAATCTACTCCACTATTAACTTCCTTCCCAGAACTTTGTTCTCAACCTTTGCATACCTCCAATTTGAGAAATAAAAATTTGCCGCAGGGCAACCCCCCTAAATCTAATAATTTTTCTCAACCTTCAATCTCTTTTAATGAAGCAACATTTGCCATTTCGCAAGCATCTTCTAATAACTTTGACTCAGAGCAAGATGAATCGGCCCAGGGACCCCCACACAAACTAATTTTTCAATCTCGGCCTCAAACCCCATTTTAAAGCTTTTGATTCTTTTCAAAATCTAGTCTCAAACCGACCTCAGAGACCAACCTACAGGTGGGGTCTCATCTTTCTTTATCTCCGAAAGAGTCAAATCCTTCTTCTAATTGCACTTCTGACACACCAGAAATAACTTTATCTTCTTCTTTCACAAACGATACCGCTGTAATGATGGATGTAAACACAAACTCCCGCTTATTTTTTAGAAACAGACATTACTTTCCCTTTTTATTTGACTCCGGATCAAATAGCTCGCTCGTGAGACGGTCTCTTATCTTAGAAACTTAGATACAGCCAATGTCCGACCCAATCCTTGTATTTTTTCCCCCCAACATTTTCGGGCGCAACATGTCCCACCTGTTTCCGGTAAAACATACATTCTCATGAAAACTTGGGCCTTTTTAAAAGAAAAACCAAAGTTTCTCTGCATCAACTGCTGACAACTGAACCAGGCGATCTCCTCTTCCATCATAAACAACCTCTAACAACTTCACTTTTTAATTCGTTTGTTGACAGAGATTGGGTCTTCACAAGAGGGTCGTCTTCACATTTTCTCGGCCTCTTTTTGAAACGCTTTTGTGCCCTTAAAAACCATAGTTCTCGATAGAGCGGCATCCCCATAAGCTTCGTTTAAAGAAGCAAATGTCTCAGTGGCAGATTTGTTTACGTTTCACACAGAATTTGGTATATCGTACCGCTGTTCAATATTTTACGGCATCGCAAAAACGTAGAGGATAGAAAACACGCCCATACACAAAAAGATGTTGTGCAAAAGCTGTAACGAGGTTTAGAACAAGACCAACTAAACAGGATGATAGTGCAAAACCAATAGTATAAAAAAAAAACGCTGCAGACTGACTTTATAAATCTGGTTAAAACTGGTATGGATATGTAGCCAGCCTAGGTAACTAGCTACCCACTCGTATACGTCACGGAGGAGCTACATTACTCAGTCGTTCGTGGAATATTCAGTAGGCTTGCGGAGTCGTAAAATAATTTTTTCGACTCCGACTCCGACTCTTACTCCCAAATTAGGATTTTCGACTCCGACTCCGACTTCGACTTAAAAAACATTTTTCGACTCCGACTCCGATCCACTTACAACAAAATTCGTCTCGACTCCGATCGACTCCTCCAGCCAAGTCAAATCAAAATTTTGACTCTTATCAGATTTAGTGCTACAGAGTTACAGTAAAACATTTTTTGTTTCAACAATTTTTTTATTCGTGTTGTCTTTGAAGAATAAAAAAATACACCACTTTTCCAATGAATCTAATCTCCAAATGCTATACGATAAAGTACCGTAAAGCCATAAAGATGCAGGCGCAGCACAGGACAAACAAATATATTTCAGCGTTTCGGAAACAAATGTATAAAGTAATTATACAGCAAATATTTGTTATTTTATTATAAAACCAGCCATTATCAAATTAACAGTTGATATACTTCAGTTTCAATAATAAAATCATAATAATAATAATAATAAAATATATAATAATAATAATAATAATAATAATAAATAATAATAATAAAATAATAATATAATAATAATAGCATTAACAGAATGCTTATGAAATAAAAACAAAAGAATTTCTGACAAAATTAAAGACTGGATTTTATAATTAGGATATATATATATATATATATATAATATATATTATATATATATATATATATATATATATATATAGTTCTTATTATATATATATATATATATTATATATATATATCTATATATATATATTATATATATATATATTACTATATATGATATATATATATATATATAATATATATACTATATATATATACTATTATATTTTTGAATCTGCCTAAAATACACAAAAACTCAGAAAATTCACCTATGAGACCTGTAATATCTATGTGCGGACGGTTACACACGAAATTGTCCAATATCTGAACAGCATTATTCCCTGACCATATCTTAATAACTTCTTTCATAGTTAAATCATAATGAAAACATTATAGTAAATTATCGAACTTAATTGAAGCCACTTAATATATTCACTCATTTGAATTAGAATCTTTTGTTCATAAATGTACGGTTTTGATACGATTGACATAGATAATATAACGAAGTGTATCCACTCAAATAACCTACCCCACCAGATATATCAGAACAACCATACGAGAAACCTTTATTAAATTTTGTTGTCTACAAACACAGTTTAAAATTTAAAGAACATATATCTACAAACTGATGGAGTGCCGATGGGCACCACTTGGACCTACAATTGCTGACTTCTATATGCCAATCTGGAAAACCAAAATCTTGTTCGAGAAACAAACACTTACCCCGTATTTACATAAGGTTATGTCGTACCGACATCTCAACTAATTTTTGTAGGAACATAGATCGATATACATCATTTTCATAATAGAATTTCAAGGTTGTCATGCTTAAAATTTCACATACGAAACCTTAGGTTTAAGTAATGAGCTATCTGTTTTTTAAGACCATCAGAATCAATTGTTTAATTCTGACGGCCTATATATCTACAGGCATACATGTCAAACCCACTGATAATGGTCTGTATATGAACTAAGGATCCTATTCACCGACTATTTACAAAGAATCTATCGTAAAAATTTTAGTTTACAGAGATACAACCTATGGTTCCACTTGGAAAACTTTTGATTGAAGAATTTGCATCTCCTTAAGTAAAATTTAATTTCTGTCATATCCACAATATTCAGCTTGAAAATTTTAATTATAAAACCCTTACAAAATTATATAATAAGGAAAGTAAAAATAATCAGAAAAAAAATTCGCATTAAATTTTCGTTCTTCATACTTCCAATGCTATTTGTCAATAAGGAAGAAAAGTGCTTCATAATATTTGAATTCTCACCTCAAAACTAAAGACACCTCAAAATATTAAAGTCAGACTATACCATAAGTTCAAACAACTGTCATCTTCCTTTAAGCAGCAAGAGGATGCTTTGCCCCGACAACCATCATCGTTTGTGTTACCAATTTAAACTGCCTGAGTTAGACTGTACTCGACCTTTTTGTTTAAACGAAGAATAGGAATGCTCGGACAGGGCATATCAACATCTTTACAGTCTCAGCAAAATCTTTGAACATTTTCAATAGCGGCGCACATTGGTCAAATCAACTATGTAGTAATAATTCTTCTAAAACTTCAACATATTATAAGCATGTATTGCCTGCCGAAGATACTGTATTCCCGTTGTTATGTAATTCCTTAATTCCGTTTAAAACGCAGTCTACAGAAGTTAGTTTGTTTCTAAGTACAGATATGAGTTCAGCGCTATATTAGTTTCTGTTCTGACTACCTGTTTGATTGCACGGATCGTGTGAAGTTTAGAAACTTAAATGCGGAGGCTTCACATCCAAAACACGCAACAGACATTGACATACAAATTTTAAGTGTATTTATCAGTCAGACTCAATATCATTTTATTTACTTATTATATATCAATTTAAAAACTCATTATCGCTTACAAGAAATAATCCTCTGAAGATGTCTCTAGTATAGAGACGAAACGCGTCGGGAAATCTATGTAAATATATCCTTCTTCTTCTCCCTCCTGTGGAATATTTTCAAAGGATTATTTGAGAAATTAAATTATGTACAAAGTAAATATTTAGAACGTTGAAAATAAAATCCAAAAACTTTTATAATAATATATAATATAATAATAATAATTAATAATAATAATAATAATATAATAATAATATAATAATATAATAATAATAAATAATAATATTAATAAATACTAATAATATAATGAATAATAATAATAATAATAATATATAATAATAGATAATATGAATAATAATAATAATCGTTCTCTAAAATGTTAGACTCCGACTCCGACTCCAACTCCACTTACACAGGAATCTTGCGCTCCGACTCCGACTGCCGACTCCTACTTGCAGAGAGTTTTTCGACTCGACTCCGGAACTTCCGATCTGCCCGGCGAAAATGTTGCCGACTCCCATCGACGTCCGACTCACGACTCCAACTCTCGACTCCGCAGCCCTGGAATGATTCACTGAACTTACTTTTGAGACAGAGGAGCATATTATATATATTATATATATATATATAGTATATATATATCTATATATAGATACATATATAATATATATATATATATATAAGTATAATATATTATATATAAGTATATATTACTAATATATATATCTATATATATATATATATATATATATTATATTATATATCTTTTATAATAATATTATATAATATATATAATATTATATTATATATATACATATTTATATATTTATATATATATATATATATATATATATATATATGACGCTACCGTAACCATCAAGTAGAAATTTATATGGGTAATAGTCCGTTTGAGGGTAATGTATCAACAAAGATATTTTTGAAAAGATCATCAATTTTATAATATTGCCTTCTAGGAGAGTTGGCATTTCGTTTGAATTATACAGAATGTGTTTGAATGCTTGCAATCGATATTAAAAAAAAATAAAAAACAAA
>JABUQX010073109.1:20000-43236 GCA_015478945.1 Trachelipus rathkii
CTAACATCGTTCGAAGACTGTTTACAATCATTTTGTTCACCATTTCACATTTCCCGTTCGAAGCCGGATTGCATACGCTTGTTGTTGAGTGGCTGATCCCCAACAGCTTGCACACACTCTCAAATAAATGTGATGTAAAGTTGGCTCCGTTATCTGAAACAATTCGGCTGGGAATTCCACAGTGGGGAATGAGCTGGTTTATCAAAGTTTGCACAATGGTCTCCTTTGAGGCGTCCTTAAGTGGGAAAGCCCACACATAGTGTGAGTAACGATCTATCAGGGTTAGGAGATACTTGTAACCTCTACAAGACGGAAGCTTAAGCACATCTACATGGAGAACTTCAAACTTGTAGGTAACTTCTCGGTACTTGCCTAAAATGGGGTTGATCCCCCGGCCAATTTTGGATACTTGACATTGAGCACAGGACCTTATCATCTCCTTAACTGTCCGATGCATCTTTTCGAATACAAAATCGGCTTTTAAGACCGTGAGACACCGATTAATGCCGAGGTGTCCCTGAAGGTGTGTCATCCTGATGAGGGTGGCGACTTGTGTGCTAGGAATAATAACACGAGCGTAATTTAATGATATGTCGACATATAAATGTATCTTTTGTTTTTTGAACCAAAATTCATGTTTTTTAATGACCAAAGAGCTCTTGTTACTGCCCTCTAATAGGGATTTTATAAATGGATCCTCTTCTTGATCTCTACTTATCTCTAAATAGTTAATTTCTTTCCTGAAGCGTTTAATTAGCTCTATATGAGCATCATTGCAATCTCTAATAAGATTTATTTGTGTATTTATTGGTATAATATCTTTTAATTCATCTGCTTTTAATTCGTTTATTTCTTTGTTAAATTTATCTAATTTCTTTTGCTCTAATTCTCTTCTTTCTTCTACGCTTAACCCTTTTGAGACTTCGCCAGGATTTTTCCCATGAGAGATATGTGAGGAATGTGCGGTATGGTCATTTAAAGGTACTAACGTCGGTCCTTCCTGGGAATTTATGGTTTGGGCACGAGCCACATTCTTTGTGGTCTGTGCGTATCGTCTCTTTAAATTCGGAGACGGGATCTCTATGAAGCAGGTGTACGCGCGTTTGTTTTGATCACCTTCTGTTATGATTTCTGCCTCGGTCTGATTGGCTGACTCGGTTGCGGTTGAGCCAATCACAGGGCTTGGGAGGCGTGGCTTCGCTAGCTCCTCCCTCTTTTTTATCAATTTGCAATGTTCTGTTGCATTGATGGGTGTTGCATCTACATTATCAATGTTGTTGATCATTAAATATTCACTTAACGGATTATTCTTCTTAGTGATTAACTCCCAAGAGATGTGATATGCCGATAAGAGGTTCAAACTTCGAATCTCACGTAAGTTGTAATTTTTATCATCATTACTTTTATTGTATCTATTAATAAGTTCACGGGATTGAGTTAATATTTTTATTGGTCTATTAGCCAATAAATATCCATATTTTTTCAAGAGTTTCGTTAAAAGCACCAATAATTTTCCAACACCATCATATGTCTGCTCTGTAGCTGATAAAAGGATACTGAAGAAGGCTATCGGATTTCCTCCCTCTACTGGTGTCGACAATATGACTGCTGCGGCAGCGGTATGGGTGGTGTGTATGATGATGTCGAAAGCGCTGGAGTGGCTGGGGTAAGTTAGTGTATTGGCGTTTCTGATGGCTTCTTTGCTGTCTTTAAAAGCTTTTTCACCTGAAGGGTCCCATGTGATTTTTTTGTTACTATACGGTTTTCCTTTTAAATAGTGATAGAGTGGAGCGGTAATGTTTGAGTACACAGCCACAGTAGAACGATAGAACCCAATTTTCCCGAGATAACTTCTTAATTCCTTTATAGTTTTGGGTTTTGGGGTGTCCAAGATCTCTTTAATTTTATCCTCATTCGGCCTAATCCCCACTTTATCTATTGTGTAACCAAGATAGTCAATTTCAGTTTTTGCTATCTGACATTTACTTAGGTTAATGCTGATGTTGAAGTATTGTAGTCTTTTCAGCACCCTTTCAAGGAGGATCAGATGTTCTTCGACCGTCTCAGAATGTATAAGTACATCGTCCATGTATGCGTGGACGTTTGGGATTCCTTGCAAGAGAGTATCCATGAATGATTGGAAGATGAATGGACTTGAAACAAAACCCATCGGTAAATATTGATAAGAATAAGATCCTAGGTTAGATGTTATCGTGAAGTATTTCACGCAATCTGTATGTAATGGCAGGGTGTAGTAGGCCTGGATTAAGTCTAATTTGGTGTAGATCTGGCTTCCTTTAAGGGTAAACATAGCATCATTTAAGTGTGGTAGGCCATAAGTAGCGACCTCCACCCTCTTATTGAGTTCTCTGAAGTCAGATATAAGTCTCACGCGCCCACCAGTTTTTTCTAAAACGCTGACGGGGAAGGACCATGGGGAGTTGGATCGTTTTAGCACTCCTGTAGCCACAAGATTGTCAATTTCAGCTCTGGTTTGTGAGTAAAGTTTGTGAGGAATTTTTCTGGGTCTTAAAGATATGGGTGATCCTCTTACATCTACTTTATAAGGATAGGTATTTGCTAGCTCAATTAATATTCTTTCAGGGATGAAGGCGGTTTCTTTTTCATCTGTAGCCACAAGATTTTCAATACTATCAACGCTGTGCTCATTCTTTGATTTTTCTTATTTTTATATTTTTCAAAAATATCATCCCATATTTGCATCTGTCTCAGTTTGATGTAATGATTTTCCGGGAGATATGGGTTCAAAAATAAACCGTTATATCGTAATAAAATTTCATTAATAGAGGTAGGACTAGTATAGACATGCAAAGGATTAGGATGAGGAGTAAATGTTAGAGAGGAGGGAAGAGTTTCATGCGCATAGTTAATACTAGAATTGTAAATTTTCTTTAATTTAATACTATTATTGGTAATAGAGTCAAACAATAAATCATTGGTAAAATCGATACCCATTTGAAATTTCTTTAAAAATGATAAACCTATAATGTTCATAGTGATACTAGTTACATAAAATGTCTCTACATACTTCCTACCAAGACCTAAGTCTATTTCAATGGTTTTTACATCATAAATGGCTATTTTAGAATTATTTGCCGCATACAGAAATCCAACAGGCGGGCTGTGATCAGCACGAACCCCCTTTGCAAGAATGTTTTTGCAAGAACCGGTATCGATTAAGTAATTTACTCCATTAATACAATCATAAACCTGGTAAGAGATTAAGTCGTCGATTTTACCGACTTGCTCGTTCACCGCCACATCGGCTGCAACTTGTTTACTGTCACCACAGCTATCGTTAACAGCACTTTGGATGGGGTTTAACAAGCTATCTGTTTTATCGACTTCACCGACCCTTACCTGGTTCATAACTATACTATGAGGTAAATTTAATGTAAAAAATATATACCCTTCATGCATAGGGCTCCTAGTTGTTACAATATTGGACTCATTTAGCTTACCATAACACTTCAAGACTGAAGAATCATTCATAACAATATTTTTATCGAATAAATTGTTTTCAGAATTTGCACTACTACTACCATTTGGTCTGTCATTGACTACATTAGAATGGGGTGCATGCATACCCCTCACAGGTATTGATGGTAGTTCATTCACATTAATTTCATTTAATTTATCACAATTCACACGAACATTGTTATTTTGAGCATTTTTTAAATTTTCAGAAATTTCGATACAAGCGGTTGGTTCGAGGCTCTGAGGAGCTCTGTCTTTTTTATCAGTAAGACTGGATTTGCGCTTTCTTTCAATTGCATGGTCACTATTTTCATTGTTTTGTTGCATATTATTCCTATTATTATTTTTATTATTATATTAATATTATATTATTATTATTATTATTATTATTATTATTATTATTATTATTATTATTATTATTATTATTATTATTATTATTATTATTATTATTATTATTATTATTATTATTGGTAGTAGTAGTAGTATTAATTTGACCATGGTTTTTATTTGTTTTTATAAAGTTTTTATTTTCTATATAGTTTTCACCAGTTATATTAGCACTATGATTTATTAATTTTATTTCATTGTTCTTAATATCAACTTGGCGTGTATTGTTGATGATTTTTATTTGAGGATGAAAGGAAACTTTTTTCTTTTGAACTAATTTTCCCCGACTGCTATATTGAGGTTGTGTGGTGAGCAATCGGGATTCTAGTTTTCCGCATTTTGTGAGTTGGTGGATCTGTTACCATTATTATGGAGTAATGGGTATAAAGGGCACTCCGCCCCCTCACATCGGTAAGCAAGATATAAGTATCTGGAATGGTAATAACATAAATTGCTTGCAGCATTGATGAAAGTGGTGGTGTATCCATTGTTGTCAGCTGAGCGCGGTTGTCTAGACTGACTCCTTCCGCGGCTCATATTACTCTTCTCAGCTGTTTGTGTCTGACCTTGAAGCATCTGCTGTACTGTGCCAGCCAGCGTCGAGACTGTGTCCGCCAGCTGTGCCAGCTGGGTGGAAAGATGGCTGTCAGAGGATGGAGTGGCGTTAGGTGTATGCACCGGGTTTGGCGCGCTGTTCTTTGGGCCCACAGATTCGATTTCATGTCGACTTGTGTGCGGACGCACAGCGTTCACAGAGCTCCAAGTCTGATCGAAACTTTGTGGTTGGTTTCTTCCATCCTTTCGAACGAAGTTTTTGTAAAGATCGTCCGCCACCTTCGTCATTCTCAGCAGATCGTTTTCTTCAGCGAGGCTGTATACTGACATCTGTATGTTGACAGGCATCTGTTCTAAGAACAAGTCTACGGCAAATTTAGGGTTGTGTTCTAAGAGGACTTCGAAACTCTTGGTCCCAAGGACATTTTTGACTCTGTTTAAATATTCGCTTGGCAACTCGTCGGGCTGTATGCCTTGTTTAAAAACATCTCGAATTCGGTTTCTGAGTGCTGGGAGGTACATTTTCTCTATGTCTTCAAGAAGGATTTATAAGCATCTTTTTGAAGCGGAATTTAATTTAAGATACAACGTTGTGGAAGTATCGTGCAACGCGAACACCTCATGGTCGTCAATACCGATTCAATTTAAGATGGGCTTGTGGTTGCAAACTCAAACAGATTGATACATCATTAAGGATCGAAGATGGGAAGGTTGATTGGAGCTTAATGACTTATAAGTGTTTATAGGCGATCGGTATTCAGAACGCCTCGACCTCCCATTTTGGCGGGCATTCTTGGGCGTCGTCTCAGGTTCACTCTCCGATGTAAAACCAGATGGCGCATTCTCCTCCACTTGGGGTTGAGGGAGTTGAGGGCGTTGAGGAGAAGGAGTCTTTCCCTTCCTTGATCGTGAAGAAGCCTTTGTTTTCGCTTTTTGACTCAGTTTTTTGGTACTCACCATCGTTAACGACTCTACCAGTTCCTGACTCTTTGAATATATTGTTGCTGGGTCGTTTCAGAGTCACGCCTAAATGTTTGAAATTTTTAGGGTTAAGAGAGCTTGGGTTCAAATTTTTCAAACTCGCGCGGTAACGAATTTTTATAGCAACGACTTTCTTCCTTATATTTAAGATTGATATAAGAGTATTATTCTTCACGTTGCAATTAGATTATCTCAATCACTTGAATATTTATGATTTTTATATTCGTACTTATTTAGCATTTTATTCACAAATGATGGGAAAAAATTTTTTTTTTTTTTTTTTTTTTTTTTTTTTGAAATTTAGCAATTTGACACTAAATTCAGGGGTCAGCGCTCCCTATGGTCACTCTGGGCTTCACCAAAAAAATGGGTTAAATGAACAAGACTCACTCTTGTTCCCCTTAATTAATCTTAATTACTGGCCCTATGATCTGACGGTTTTCAAATGAGAGATTGATCTAATTATTTCTTTATTTATCAGTACGAGGTTTTCACAAGAAATGAGTTTTTACACAATGAATAATAGGTAATGCAAGCACCTATAAATCGTAGTGATTAACAAAATAACATCACGTAATCACTACTTAATTATAATATGGCACTGACCCTAATCTAAGCTACCTCTCGGCATGAGAGTTCCTACAAAAAGACCATGAGGCAGGGACGCTTCGGGTGGCATTCCCTCCGCGTCTCCCCTCTCATTTTAGCATCCCTCCCAATGGGGGAGGGGAGCTATAATAACCCTATTGTTACAATAGACTTATAGGAGAGGCACCAGATCTGACGAGGTGTACACATGAGATTGGCAAAGTCTCTCACATGACTGTGTCACCTGTTGTGTCATGCATGCTTAATGACTTACATAATTGCTCTAATCATGGGATCTTATTTTAGCCACATATATATTATTATATATACTATAAATATATATAATATATAATATATATTTATATATATAATATATAATATATAATATATATATATATATTATATATATATATATACAATATATATATATATATATGATTATATAATATATATATATATATATAATATAATTATATAATATATATATATATAATAGTTATACTCATTATATATATATTATATATATATAATATATATATATATAAATATATATATTATATATACTATATATTACTATAATATATATATAATATATATATATATATATATATTTAATTATTATATAAAATATATATATTATATATATAATATATATATATATATATATATATTTAATATAAATATATATTATCTATAATATATAATATATTAATAATATATATAATTTAGACTTTTGAATAAATGTAAATATATATATATATATTATACTATTATATTATATATATATATATATATATAATATATATATATATATATATATATATATATATATATATATATAAGTAGTAGGAAGGGGATTCCGGACTAAGGTACCTGGCTTGACCTTTTTGACCTTTTTTGACCGCGACCTTTTTTGAGCCCAAATTTTTACCTGCCTTGACCTTTTTTGGCGTTCACCTTTTTGGGCCTTGACCTTTTTTCGACCAACCCTTTGGTCTTCCATGGTCAATTTTGGCCCACCGGTTATTTTTTTGGCAACCCTAATTTTTTGCACCCTAATTTTTTGGCACCCTAATTTTTTTGGCAACCCTAATTTTTTTTTGGCAAAACCCTAATTTTTGGCAACCCTTCGAAGAAGGGTTGCGCAAACGGTTGCGTCAGCAACCGTTGTACGTACCCCACCCTAATTTTTTCGACCAACCCTTTGGTCTTCCATGGGTCATTTTTTGCCCACGGCAATTTTTGGCCACCATTTAGGGGCTTAGCCCTTTTTGATGTCTTAACCTTGTTTGACCATGATATTTCAGCCTTGACCTTGCCAGATACCATGGGTCATTTTATGCCCACGGTAATTTTTTGTCCTTCCTTTAGGGGCTTAGCCCTTTTTGATGTCTTAACCTTGTTTGACCATGATATTTCGGGTTTGACCCCAGATACCATGGGTCATTTTTTGGCCACGCCTATTTTTTGGCCACTCGTGTCCCACCCGTCACATATTTCGTTCCTAACTTAAACGCATGTATGGATCTATCCTAACTTGAACACCTCACAACCACACACACACACACACACACACACACACACACACACACACACACACACACACACACACACACACACACTTATACAGACATTCACTATGACACTTATACACACCATTTACTATGACACTACATTTATCCATAGACCACTTACATTTACTTATACTCACGTACGAAACACCTACCAACCCTTTTGTATTCTACGGTACAATTTGATGCCCAACTTTTGAGGCCCAACTTTAATGCCCAGCTTTGTTGCTCACCTTTGTTGGATGCTCAACTTTGATAGGGTCATCCTTTGATGGTACCTAATTGTTGGTTCAGCTTGATTGAGCTCAGATTTATTTGATGGTTTCACTTTGATTGGTTCCAATCACACGTAAGGAGTATCTAGTGTGTTCTATTAGTGTTCTAATGAGTATTAGATGAGTGCCAGGTGAGTGCCAATGAATGCCAATGAGTGCGAGGTGAGTGCCAAGTGAGTGCCAATGAGTGCCAATGAGTGCCAAGTGAGTGCCATGAGTGCCAAGTGAGTTGCCACATAGGGCAAGTAGAGTGCCAACTAATAGTGCCAACTGAGTGCACTTTTTTCAAGCCTTTTTCTAGCCTCTTCCTGAGCCCACGAATAGCCCTAATATTGGTGTCTACCCCTGGGTAATAAGGTATGAGGAATCGAATGGTGTATATTACAATCTGCCAGAATGCTTCCTACTACGAGTTAGTATTTTTATACACTTATAGCATAGACAGAATATTTATTAAAGCGTTACACAGTTGAAGACAGTGACCGCAACGTTTCCGTCCGAGTCCCGGTCCGCAGGTGAACCCATCTGCCAAACTACAACGCGTCGCCGCAGCCGCAAAATAATTTCCGCCCGCCGCGTGCGCCCGCAGCGCAATATTTCAGCGATAACCTGCCGCCGCGTGCCGCAGACGCAGAAAAGTTTCCGCGTGAACGAAAAATATGATATCAATGTTAAACTATTCAAAGAATTTTCGTTTCAAATATAACTATGATCACTTCATTTTTAACTACAATTGTATCTGAAATTTTATAAACACAATATATTTCATACCTTAAAGCAGTAAATCAGCTAAATCAATAGAGGGTGTTTAATTACCTAACACACGTAGGGGATTTAGTATACTCTTTGTTTTACTCTTTAAACTATGGCTTTAACTCTCTGCTTTCACTGTCTTTCAACTCATATACATTACCATACCTTAAAGCAGTTAAATCATAATATCAATTAGAAGGTGTTACTAACACCAAAGGGATTAGTATGCTTTTTTTTACTGCTTTAACCCATCGGTTTTAGCTGCTTTAACTCATATGTTTACTGCTTTAACTCATATATTTATTAACCTTACACCCTAAAGCAGTAATCAGTAAACTCAATAGAGGTGTTACCTGGGGATTAGTATGCTTTGTTTTAACTGCTTTAACTGCTTTAACTTTCGCTTTAACTGCCTTTAACTTTCTGCTTTACTGTTTAACTTTCTGCTTTACTGCTTTAACCTTCTGCTTTAACTGCTTTAACTTTCTGTTTTACTGCTTTACACTCATATATTTATTAACATTATGTTTTCTTTATATTTTTTATTTTTGTTTTATTACTTTTTTATTTATTATTTCTATTTTTTATTTTGTTTTATATACTTTTTTTATTTTTAAATTTGTAATGTAAGAATAAAAACAAACAGAGTTTCTGTTATATAAGCATTTTAATTTAATAAAATTGTAACGAAAATTTTATTCAAAACCTTTTATATATACGAGTTTTGGGGTAGTAAATCGCATTTTTTCATTTTAAAGCATTTTATTACATAATTAGAAACTATAAAATCATTGAACCCATACAAATTTTTAGATCAAATATATTTACAAGTTTATTAAAACATATGTTATTTAAAAAGCACATAATGAATAAATACAATAGACTCCACAAAAATTAGAATATAAGGGTTGAACAGGGAAAGCATAGTTTTTTACACAGCTTACATGTATTAATATTTTAAAAATAAGGTGATATACATGATTATACAATATTAATTTTAAAGTTCAATAGAATCCATTCTGTGAACAGCAGTCATTTTTTGCTCTCTAAAACGGAATCCAATGTCCTGTTGAGTGATGTGGCGAGGCAAGTATTGAACTAATTGAAGCAGGTATCCTTCTCCAACTTACAGAGTTTATTTCGTTAATAGCGAACACACCTAAAAAGCGATGTTCATTTTTAAACACCGATTTTTATTTCCTCTTCATTCATCTTTAATAATTCACACCTTTCGACTTAGGCGGGTATCAGTTTACATGTGAATGGACTACCTCACGGACGTGATTATGAATGTTATAACAACGGAAGACCTATCTTCTCTGTACGCCGGCCTTTTTACGCTTAAGCCAATATGTACTCATGTAATGATAGCGAATCAGGCTTACATCTTGAAGAATACGCGAAGAATAGTATTTATATCGTTGATCTTACTGCAGCACCTTTCAGCTTGTAACGCGCTATCATTTACAACATTTTGAGAAAGGGAAACCTTAGACTAAGTCTCTCTTTTGATCTGAGTTCTACAAATCACCATCACGTCGTGGTCTATCTTGAGCATCTAACTCATTGAATTACAGAGTACGCACTCTTTTGAATTATTAAAGATGAATAAAGAGGAAATAAAATCGGTTTAAAAATGAACATCGCTTTTTAGGTGTGTTCGCTATTAACGAAATAAACTCTGTAAAGTTGGAGAAAGATACCTGCTTCATATTCAATACATTGCCTCGCCACATCACCTCAACAGGACATTGGATTTCCGTTTATAGAGCAAAAAATGATGCTGTTCACATAATTGATTCTTTGAACTTAAAATTTATATTGAGTAATCCTTATTGTGGTATTATTTTTGAGGTATAATAATGTAAGCTGTGTAAAAACTATGTCTTTCCCTGTTCAACCCTTATATTCTAATTTATGTGGAGTCTATTGTATTTATTTCATTATGTGCTTTTTAAATAACATATGTTTTAAATACACTTGTAAATATAATTTGATGCTAAAAATTTTGTATGTCAATGGATTTTATGTTTCCTAATATTAATAATGCTTTAAAATGAAAAAAATGCGATTTTACTACCCCAAAACTCGTATATATAAAAAGGTTTTTAATAAAATATTCGTACAATTTTATTAAAACAAAATGTTTATAAAACAGAAACTCTGTGTGTTTTTATTCTTACCATAATATTACCAATGAACTCGTTTAAAAAAAAACTAAAAATGGATACATAGTAAAAATATATAAAACAAAAATAAAAAATATAAAAGAAAACATAATGTTAATAAATATATGAGTTAAAACAGTAAAGCAGAGAGTTAAAGCAGTAAAGCAGAGAGTTAAAGCAGTAAAGCAGAAAGTTAAAGCAGTAAAGCAGAAAGTTAAAGCAGTAAAGCGAAAGTTAAAGCAGTAAGCAGTAAAACACAACGCCAATACTCTCCCTAGGTAACCCGTTATTGGATTTACCTGATTTACTGCTTTAAGGTATGTAATGTTAATAAATATATGAGTTAAGGCAGTAAAACATGTGAGTTAAAGCAGTAAAGCAGTAAAACAAAAGCATACTAATTCCTTAGGTGTTAGTAAACCTCTATTGATTTACTGATTTACCTGCTTTAAGGTTATGTTAATTCGTATTAGTTAAAGGCAGTAAGCAGCGAGTTAGCAGTAAAGCAGTAACGAAAAGTATACTAATCCCTAGGTGTTAGGTAAAAACACCTCTATTGATTTACTGATTTACGCTTTAAAGTTATGTAAAGTATATGTTTTTTAATACAATTCTCGTAGCAATTGTACGTAAAAATGAAATGACTCATCGTATTTGAAACGAAATTCTTTGAAATGTTTACATTGATATCAATTTTTCGTTCACGCGGAAATTTTGCGTCTGCGGACGCACGCGGCGGGTTACGCGTGAATATTGCGCCTGCGGGCGCACGCGGGCTGGGCCGCGCCGGATTGCGCCTGCGGGCGCACGCGTGGGCGGTTTCGCGATGGTGTTCACCTGCGGACGCGGCGGACTCGGACCCGGAAACGTTTGCGGTCACTGTTCAACTGTGTAACTCTTTAGATATATATTCTTTCGTGCTATAAGTGTTAGAAATATCATCGTAGTAGGCAGCATTCTAGCAGATTGTAATATACACCATTCGATTCCTCATACCTTATTACCTAGGGGTAGACATCCATATTAGGGCTATTCGGGGCTCAGGAGAGGCTAGAAAAGGCTTGAAAAAAGTGGCACTCAGTTTGAAAAAAGTGGCACTCAGTTGGCACTATGTGGCACTCACTTGGCACCATGTGGCACTCACTTGGCACTCATTGGCACTCATTGGCACTCACTTGGCACCTCACCCTGCACCATTGGCATCATTGGCACTCACCTGGCACTCATCTAATGCTCATAGAACACTAATAGAACACACTAGATACTCCTTACGGTTGATGGACCATCAAAGTGAACATCAATAAATTGAGTCATCAAAGCTGAACACAATATATGGACCGATCAAAGATGACCCTATCAAAGTTGAAGCCATCACAAAGGTGAGGCAACAAAGCTGGGCATTCAAAGTTGAGGCCAAAGTTGGGCATCAAATTGTACCGTAGAATACAAAAGGGGTTGGTAGTGTGTTTGTACGTGAGTATAAGTGTAAATGTAAAAGTGTCCTATGGTAAATGCTAATGTCATAAGTAAATGTGTGTCATAGTGTCATAGTGGAATGTCTGTATAAGTTGTGTTGTGTGTGTGTGTGTGTGTGTGTGTGTGTGTGGTGTTGTGTGTGTGTGTGTGTCGTGTGTGTGTGTAGTGTGTTGTGGTGTTCAAGTTAGGATAGATCCATACATGCGTTCAAGTTAGGAACGAAATATGTAACGGGTGGGACACGAGTGCCAAAAAATGCGTGGCCAAAAATGACCCATGGTATCGGCAAGTCAAGCCCGAAATTCATGGTCAACAAGGCTTAAGACATCAAAAAAGGCTTAAGCCCTAAAGGAAGGACAAAAAATTACGTGGGCATAAAATGACCCGATGGTATCCTGGCAAGGTCAAGGCTGAACAATATCAATGGTCACACAAGGGTTAAGACATCAAAAAGGGCTAAGCCCTAAAGGGTGGCCAAAAATTGCCGTGGGCAAAAATGACCATGGAAGACAAGGGTTGTCGAAAAAATTAGAGTGGGGTACGTACAACGGTTCTGACGCTACCGTTTCGGCGCAAAAAATTAGGGTTGCCAAACAATTAGGGTTGCCAAAAATTAGGTTTTTTGCCAAAAAATTAGGGTTGCCAAAATTAGGGTTGCCAAAAAAATTAGGTTGCCAAAAAATACCGTGGGCCAAAAATTGACCCATTGGATGACCAAAGGGTTGGTCGAAAAAGGTCAAGGCCAAAAGGTGAACGCAAAAAGGTCAAGGGCAGGTAAAAATTTTGGCTCAAAAAAGTCAGGTGGGTCAAGGTCAAGGGTCGCGGTCATTTTTCCCCGAAATCCCCTTGTTACTACTTATACATGTATATATTAGAAACAACTATATTATTAAATCTCCCGATACAAAGATAAATAATATTATATTATATTATATATATTATCTATATATATATATATATATATATATATATATATATAATACTTATATATATATATATCATATATATATATATATAATATATATATATATAATATATATAGTATATATATATATATCTTATTATATATATTATATATATATATTTTATATATATATATATATATATATAATTCTATATATATATATCTTATTATATATATATATATATATAAAATTATATATATATATTATATATATAATATATATATATTATATAATATATATCTATATATATATAATATATTATATAAAACTATATATATATATATATATATAGTATATAATATATATATATAATATATATCTATATATATAATAAGAAAATATATGTATAGAGAAATTATATTTATATAAAAGAAAAATAAGGATATATGTTTTTACTATATCATAAAATATCCATATATATATTTTATATATATAATATATATAATATGGGCTAAAGATCCCTGATTAGAGCATTATGTAGTCAGTTAAGCATGCATGCACAACAGGCTGAACCACCGTTCATGTGGAGACTACTTGCCTAATGCTCATTGTTACACCTCGTTAGATCTGGTGCCTCTCCTATAAGTCTATTGTAACAATAGGGTTATTATAGCTTTCCTCCCCCATTGGGAGGGATGCTAAAATGAGAGGGGAGACGCGGAGGGAATGCCACCCGAAGCGTCCCTGCCTCATGGTCTTTTTGTAGGAACTCTCATGCCGAGAGGTAGCTTAGATTAGGGTCAGTGCCATATTATAATTAAGTAGTGATTACGTGATGTTATTTTGTTAATCACTACGATTTATAGGTGCTTGCATTACCTATTATTCATTGTGTAAAAACTCATTTCTTGTGAAAACCTCGTACTGATAAATAAAGAAATAATTAGATAAATCTCTCATTTGAAAACCGTCAGATTAATAGGGCCAGTAATTAAGATTAATAAAGGGGATCAAGAGTGATTCTTGATCATTAACCCATTTTTGGTGAAGCCCAGTGTGACTATAGGGAGCACTGACCCCTGAATTTAGTGTCAAATTGCTAAATTTCAAAAAAAAAAAAAAAAAAAAAAAAAAGTTTTTCCATCATCTGTGATTAAATGCTAAATCAGTACGAGTGATCTAAATATTCAAGTGATTGAGATAATCTAATTGCAACGTGAAGAATAATACTCTTATATCAATCTTAAATATAAGGAAGAAAGTCGTTGCTATAAAAATTCGTTACCGCCCGAGTTTGAGAAATTTGAACCCAAGCTCTCTTAACCCTAAAAATTTCAAACATTTAGGCGTGACTCTGAAACGACACAGCAACAATATAGTCCAAGAGTCAGGAACTGGTAGAGTCATTAACGATGGTGAGTACCAAAAAACTGAGTCAAAAAGCGAAAACAAAGGCTTCTTCACGAACAAGGAAGGGAAAGACTCCTTCTCCTCAACGCCCTCAACTCCCTCAACCCCAAGTGGAGGAGAATGCGCCATCTGGTTTTACATCGGAGAGTGAACCTGAGACGACGCCCAAGAATGCCCGCGAAAATGGGAGGCCAAGGCGTTCTGAATACCGATCGCCTATAAATACTTATAGTCAATTAAGCTCCAATCAACTTCCCATCTTCGATCCTTATGATGTAATCAATTGGTTGAGTGCAACCACAGCCATCTTTAAATTGAATCGTATTGACGAACCCCATGAGCGTGTTCGCTTATTGGCACCGATACTTCCCACAACGTTAGTATCTAAATTAAAATTCCCGCTTCAAAAAGATGCTTATAAAATCCTTCTTGAAGACATAGAGAAAATGTACCTCCCAGCACTCAGAAACCGAATTCGAGATGTTTTTAAACAAGGCATACAGCCCGACGAGTTGCCAAGCGAATATTTAAACAGAGTCAAAAATGTCCTTGGGACCAAGAGTTTTGAAGTCCTCTTAGAACACAACCCTAAATTTGCCGTAGACTTGTTCTTAGAACAGATGCCTGTAAATATACAGATGTCAGTATACAGCCTCGCTGAAGAAAACGATCTGCTGAGAATGACGAAGGTGGCGGACGATCTTTACAAAAACTTCGTTCGAAAGGATGGAAGAAACCAACCACAAAGTTTCGATCAGACTTGGAGCTCTGTGAACGCTGTGCGTCCGCACACAAGTCGACATGAAATCGAATCTGTGGGCCCAAAGAACAGCGCGCCAAACCCGGTGCATACACCTAACGCCACTCCGTCCTCGGACAGCCATCTTTCCACCCAGCTGGCACAGCTGGCGGACACAGTTGCGACGCTGGCTGGCACAGTGCAGCAGATGCTTCAAGGTCAGACACAAACAGCTGAGAAGAGTAATATGAGCCGCGGAAGGAGTCAGTCTAGACAACCGCGCTCAGCTGACAACAATGGATATACCACCACTTTCATCAATGCTGCAAGCAATTTATGTTATTACCATTCCAGATACTTATATCTTGCTTACCGATGTGAGGGGGCGGAGTGCCCTTTATACCCATTACTCCATAATAATGGTAACAGATCCACCACATCACAAAATGCGGAAAACTAAAATCCCGATTGCTCACCACACAACCTCAATATAGCAGTCGGGAAAATTTAGTTCAAAGAAAAAGAGTTTCCTTTCATCCTCAAATAAAAATCATCAACAATCCACGCCAAGTTGATATTAAGAACAATGAAATAAAATTAATAAATCATAGTGCTAATATAACTGGTGAAAACTATATAGAAAATAAAAACTTTATAAAAACAAATAAAAACCATGGTCAAATTAATACTACTACTACTACCAATAATAATAATAATAATAATATAATAAATAATAATATAATAATAATATAATAATTAATAATAATAATAATATATAATATAATAAATAAAATAATAATAATAATAATAATAATAAAAATAATAATAGGAATAATATGCAACAAAACAATGAAAATAGTGACCATGCAATTGAAAGAAAGCGCAAATCCAGTCTTACTGATAAAAAAGACAGAGCTCCTCAGAGCCTCGAACCAACCGCTTGTATCGAAATTTCTGAAAATTTAAAAAATGCTCAAAATAACAATGTTCGTGTGAATTGTGATAAATTAAATGAAATTAATGTGAATGAACTACCATCAATACCTGTGATGGGTATGCATGCACCCCATTCTAATGTAGTCAATGACATACCAAATGGTAGTAGTAGTGCAAATTCTGAAAACAATTTATTCGATAAAAATATTATTATGAATGATTCCTCAGTCTTGAAGTGTTATGGTAAGCTTAATGAGTCCAATATTGTAACAACTAGGAGCCCTATGCATGAAGGGTATATATTTTTTACATTAAATTTACCTCATAGTATAGTTATGAACCAGGTAAGGGTCGGTGAAGTCGATAAAACAGATAGCTTGTTAAACCCCATCCAAAGTGCTGTTAACGATAGCTGTGGTGACAGTAAACAAGTTGCAGCCGATGTGGCGGTGAACGAGCAAGTCGGTAAAATCGACGACTTAATCTCTTACCAGGTTTATGATTGTATTAATGGAGTAAATTACTTAATCGATACCGGTTCTTGCAAAAACATTCTTGCAAAGGGGGTTCGTGCTGATCACAGCCCGCCTGTTGGATTTCTGTATGCGGCAAATAATTCTAAAATAGCCATTTATGATGTAAAAACCATTGAAATAGACTTAGGTCTTGGTAGGAAGTATGTAGAGACATTTTATGTAACTAGTATCACTATGAACATTATAGGTTTATCATTTTTAAAGAAATTTCAAATGGGTATCGATTTTACCAATGATTTATTGTTTGACTCTATTACCAATAATAGTATTAAATTAAAGAAAATTTACAATTCTAGTATTAACTATGCGCATGAAACTCTTCCCTCCTCTCTAACCTTTACTCCTCATCCTAATCCTTTGCATGTCTCTACTAGTCCTACCTCTATTAATGAAATTTTATTACAATATAACGGTTTATTTTTGAATCCATATCTACCGGAAAATCATTACATCAAACTGAGACAGATGCAAATATGGGATGATATTTTTGAAAAATATAAAAATAAGAAAAATCAAAGAATGAGCACAGCGTTGATAGATGGGGGCGGTCAAATAACAACTGACGAAGAAACCGCCTTCATCCCTGAAAGAATATTAATTGAGCTAGCAAATACCTATCCTTATAAAGTAGATGTAAGAGGATCACCCATATCTTTAAGACCCAGAAAAATTCCTCACAAACTTTACTCACAAACCAGAGCTGAAATTGACAATCTTGTGGCTACAGGAGTGCTAAAACGATCCAACTCCCCATGGTCCTTCCCCGTCAGCGTTTTAGAAAAAACTGGTGGGCGCGTGAGACTTATATCTGACTTCAGAGAACTCAATAAGAGGGTGGAGGTCGCTACTTATGGCCTACCACACTTAAATGATGCTATGTTTACCCTTAAAGGAAGCCAGATCTACACCAAATTAGACTTAATCCAGGCCTACTACACCCTGCCATTACATACAGATTGCGTGAAATACTTCACGATAACATCTAACCTAGGATCTTATTCTTATCAATATTTACCGATGGGTTTTGTTTCAAGTCCATTCATCTTCCAATCATTCATGGATACTCTCTTGCAAGGAATCCCAAACGTCCACGCATACATGGACGATGTACTTATACATTCTGAGACGGTCGAAGAACATCTGATCCTCCTTGAAAGGGTGCTGAAAAGACTACAATACTTCAACATCAGCATTAACCTAAGTAAATGTCAGATAGCAAAAACTGAAATTGACTATCTTGGTTACACAATAGATAAAGTGGGGATTAGGCCGAATGAGGATAAAATTAAAGAGATCTTGGACACCCCAAAACCCAAAACTATAAAAGAATTAAGAAGTTATCTCGGGAAAGCAGGCTTCTATCGTTCTACTGTGGCTTTATACTCAAACATTACCGCTCCACTCTATCACTATTTAAAAGGAAAACCGTATAGTAACAAAAAAATCACATGGGACCCTTCAGTGAAAAAGCTTTTAAAGACAGCAAAGAAGCCATCAGAAACGCCAATACACTAACTTACCCCAGCCACTCCAGCGCTTTCGACATCATCATACACACCACCCATACCGCTGCCGCAGCAGTCATATTGTCGACACCAGTAGAGGGAGGAAATCCGATAGCCTTCTTCAGTATCCTTTTATCAGCTACAGAGCAGACATATGATGGTGTTGGAAAATTATTGGTGCTTTTAACGAAACTCTTGAAAAAATATGGATATTTATTGGCTAATAGACCAATAAAAATATTAACTCAATCCCGTGAACTTATTAATAGATACAATAAAAGTAATGATGATAAAAATTACAACTTACGTGAGATTCGAAGTTTGAACCTCTTATCGGCATATCACATCTCTTGGGAGTTAATCACTAAGAAGAATAATCCGTTAAGTGAATATTTAATGATCAACAACATTGATAATGTAGATGCAACACCCATCAATGCAACAGAACATTGCAAATTGATAAAAAAGAGGGAGGAGCTAGCGAAGCCACGCCTCCCAAGCCCTGTGATTGGCTCAACCGCAACCGAGTCAGCCAATCAGACCGAGGCAGAAATCATAACAGAAGGTGATCAAAACAAACGAGCGTACACCTGCTTCATAGAGATCCCGTCTCCGAATTTAAAGAGACGATACGCACAGACCACAAAGAATGTGGCTCGTGCCCAAACCATAAATTCCCAGGAAGGACCGACGTTAGTACCTTTAAATGACCATACCGCACATTCTTCACATATCTCTCATGGGAAAAATCCTGACGAAGTCTCAAAAGGGTTAAGCGTAGAAGAAAGAAGAGAATTAGAGCAAAAGAAATTAGATAAATTTAACAAAGAAATAAACGAATTAAAAGCAGATGAATTAAAAGATATTATACCAATAAACACACAAATAAATCTTATTAGAGATTGCAATGATGCTCATATAGAGCTAATTAAACGCTTCAGGAAAGAAATTAACTATTTAGAGATAAGTAGAGATCAAGAAGAGGATCCATTTATAAAATCCCTATTAGAGGGCAGTAACAAGAGCTCATTGGTCATTAAAAAACATGAATTTTGGTTCAAAAAACAAAAGATACATTTATATGGCGACATATCATTAAATTACGCTCGTGTTATTATTCCTAGCACACAAGTCGCCACCCTCATCAGGATGACACACCTTCAGGGACACCTCGGCATTAATCGGTGTCTCACGGTCTTAAAAGCCGATTTTGTGTTCGAAAAGATGCATCGGACAGTTAAGGAGATGATAAGGTCCTGTGCTCAATGTCAAGTATCCAAAATTGGCCGGGGGATCAACCCCATTTTAGGCAAGTACCGAGAAGTTACCTACAAGTTTGAAGTTCTCCATGTAGATGTCCTCAAGCTTCCTTCTTGTAGAGGTTACAAGTATCTCCTAACCCTGATAGATCGTTACTCACACTATGTGTGGGCTTTCCCACTTAAGGACGCCTCAAAGGAGACCATTGTGCAAACTTTGATAAACCAGCTCATTCCCCACTGTGGAATTCCCAGCCGAATTGTTTCAGATAACGGAGCCAACTTTACATCACATTTATTTGAGAGTGTGTGCAAGCTGTTGGGGATCATCCACTCAACAACAAGCGTATGCAATCCGGCTTCGAACGGGAAATGTGAAATGGTGAACAAAATGATTGTAAACAGTCTTCGAACGATGTTAGCGGAGCCTACCATGAGAACACAAGATTGGTTAAGCGTCCTTCCCTTTGTATTATTCTCACTACGGCTCGCTCCCATCTCCGAGAGTGGTATCACCCCCAGTAAACTAGTCTATGGGCAGAACATCAACATACCTGACGGTCTTATCAGCACTACCGCCGCCGAGGGACCAAAATCATACGATACTTACATTGAAAGACTAACTGAGTTAATGGCCAAACCATTAACGAAAAAAACAAATTTACGCAACAAAAACATATTTATGCCCAAGAATCTGAAAGAAGCTCGATTTCTACTTGTGAAGAGTCAACAATACAACGTCGGAAAGTTATCGGCAAAATATCACGGCCCCTATCGTGTAATAAAGATTACCAACAGCAATGCTCACATCATAAAGGATAATAAAGTCGTCGTAGAAAGCTTAAGAAATGTTAAAATATTCTACGAACCTGTACTCACTCCTTCAGTCCGAAAGCAAAACTCGAAAGGAACAGAAAAGTAATGGAAGTGAATGAGGAACAAATGGGAGTATCTCTGATGGAAAATAAGAGATAAAGACGGTGATGTGGAAATTAGTACGGTTACAAATTTATTTGTCAAAGAGTATTATGATTCATATATTGTAGTTCTTTCCTCCTTTTCCACGTAGTTATTCCGCTATTCCTTCTATTCCACTTTCCTATACATTTCATGTAATCATTGAGAGGAGTGTTCATAGGAACATTTGAATATAATCAAAATCTCAAGCCTCACTTCAGATTTTGAATCAAATGTCCCTGTCAACAACCAGAGATCACCACAAACCATGGGCTAAAGATCCCATGATTAGAGCAATTATGTAAGTCATTAAGCATGCATGACACAACAGGTGACACAGTCATGTGAGAGACTACTTGCCAATCTCATGTGTACACCTCGTTAGAGCTGGTGCCTCTCCTATAAGTCTATTGTAACAATAGGGTTATTATAGCTTTCCTCCCCCATTGGGAGGGATGCTAAAATGAGAGGGGAGACGCGGAGGGAATGCCACCCGAAGCGTCCCTGCCTCATGGTCTTTTTGTAGGAACTCTCATGCCGAGAGGTAGCTTAGATTAGGGTCAGTGCCATATTATAATTAAGTAGTGATTACGTGATGTTATTTTGTTAATCACTACGATTTATAGGTGCTTGCATTACCTATTATTCATTGTGTAAAAACTCATTTCTTGTGAAAACCTCGTACTGATAAATAAAGAACATAATTAGATCATCTCCTCATTTGAACAACCGTCAAGATCATAGGGCCAGTAATTAAGATTAATTAAGGGGAACAAGAGTGAGTCTGTTCCATTTAACCCATCATATATATATATATATATATATATATATAATATATATATATATATATATATAATATATATATATATATATTATATTATAATATATAATATATATATTATGATATAGTATATATATATTTATAATTATATATATATAATATATATATATATATATATATATATCTATATATATTAATATATAATATATATATATATTATATATATATATATATTATTGGTATATGATATATATAATATATACTATATATATATATATATATATATATTATATATATATATATTATATATATATATAAGTATATATATATAATCTTAATTTTTATATATTCTCAGGTCTCGTTAACATCTAAGATAAGGGCCTACGCTTAACACGCGGTGATCGAGTCAGTGACTCAGGGGAGTGAGCTACCGGTGTTGCAAGAGAACGGTCGGGAGGGAAGCGGCCGTTAGGGTTACTTCACGGTCATTATATATCTACCTCGCAAGAATCAGTGGGATGAAATTGAGTATGAAAGAGAATCAACATATAACTGTTCTGCGTACGACTATGGACAGGTAAACTCGATGCCGCGGTAGTGGCTTTTGACTTGATCAGGAGTATATATATATATAATTATATTGGTATATATATATATATATATTATATATATCTATAGTATATATATATAATATATATTATTATATATTATATATATATATATATATATATATATATATATATATATTATATTATTTGGTATAATATATATATATATGTTATATATATATATATTATATATATTGGTATATATATATTATATTGTAATTATATTTATAATATAATATATATATTATTATTAAATATATTATATATTATATATAATATATATAGTATAATATATATATATAATATATATATAATATATATATATATATATTGGTATATATATATATATATATATAATAGTATATATTATATATTATGTATATATATTATATATATATAATTTGGTATATATATATAGTATATATATATATAAATATATATATTTATATATATATATATATATATATAATATTTATATATATATAAGTATATATATATATAATATATACAATATATATAATAACTGACAATCATATAAAGAGAAGACAGATATAACACGTATATATATATAAATATATATATAATTATATATAGTAATATTACTATATATAATATATATATATTATATATTTATATCATATATATATATAATATATATAATATATATATATATTGGTATATATATCATATTATATATTATATTAATATATATTAATAATATATATATATATTATATATATATATATATATATATATATAATATATATATATTTATATATATATATATATAGTATACATATATGATATATGATATATATATATATTATATATTATATATATAATATATATTATATATATATTGTATATTATATATATATATATATATATCTATATATATATATATATATATATTATATTATATAATATATTATAATATATATTATATATTATATATATATATAATATATATCTGATATCTATATATATAATATATATTATTATATATATATATATATCTATATCTAAAAAGTAATTTAAATATTGGATTTATATATATTATATATTATATATTATTTATTAATATATATATAATATATAATATATATATATTGTAATTCTATAAGTATATATATATATATATATATATTATATATATATATATATATAGAATATATATATATATATATTATATAATATATATATATAATAATATATATAATATATTATATAAAATATATATATATATATATATATATATATTATTATATATGCTATATATTATATATATATATATATATATTATATATATATATATATATATATATATATATATATATATATAATATTA